>JANIJG010011650.1:0-45426 GCA_024611175.1 Megaceryle torquata | reverse complement strand
AGGAAGGAAGGAAGGAAGGAAGGAAGGAAGGAAGGAAGGAAGGAAGGAAGGAAGGAAGGAAGGAAGGAAGGAAGGATCGATCCATCCGTCCATCCATCCTCACATGTATTGCATTACCCCAGTGAAGGGACAGCCCTCCCCCCTGGCTGCCTTCATGCCAGCCCTGCTCACTTTGTCTGCATCACCCCTAAGTGAGGCCACACTGTTTGCAACTCCTTTTGGGTGACAAACCCACCCCAGCAGTGCAGTGGTGCTCATGGACTTGCTTCTCTTTCAAACTGTGCTTTGAGACAGAGGATTCATTCCTTAAACCAATTTAATCTTTATTTCTGAGTCTGTCTGCAGGAGGTGGTTATTCAGCAGTTTATTCTCTGCTTGGGCTCATCTCTCTTGTCGGGTGTAGCTTGAGTTTAACTGCACAGAGCAAAACACACAGAGATGGGGGGAGAGCATCTCTTCATTTGCCAGGTCCTCTGTCCAATGTTAGATGAAAAATGAGATCTGCACTGGACTCTCATGGGCATAAAAGGGAACAGTGTGAATTGGGATTGGGGTTTTGGTTTGAGTTGTTTTGCTTCTTCCTTTATTTCTGTGATGAATGAAAGCAATAGCATGACAGTCACAAAGGCAGAGCTTTCTTGGAGAAGATCCAGGCTGGTTTGACACTCTGTTGCCCTGAATGACAAGAATCAAAAATCAAAAAAGGAAAAAAACTCCACAAACCCAGAAAGAAATTCCAGCAGCCATTGCTCTTGTTCCAGTACTGCTAATCCAACAGCTGAAGGTTTATTTGTACTGACTAAACTTGAAGTGAGCAACTTAATTCCCTTTTAATTCTCTTAAAAAGGCTTCAGAAAGCCTAATAGCTGTTTTCTTGCATGCAATTAACTCAGAGGCAGCCCCAGCCTTCCCAGGCTCTGTGGGTTTGGTGGTGGTTGGGTTTTATCCCTGCTTCCCACTAATGGGTGTGACTTGAGCCCAGGAGCAGGACTGATGGAGCTGCTGAAGATTAAGGTGTTATTTGGTGTGTGCTTTATGCATTATTCAGGCAGTGATAGCAGGACTGCTCTGACTGCTCCTGGCAGGGCAGCTGCCCAGGGGTGGCCTCACTCTGTCATCCTGAGTTTTCCCCCAGCCACATGCCACAGGCCACCCTGAAATTTGTCAGTCAAGGATCAGCCAAATGTGTTTCTTTAGAGCCTCCCCTGGCCCCTGTGGTTCCAAAAGGTACCTCGGGGGGGTTATTAACCTGCAAATCCTACATGGTGTTCAGAGCATCCCTGTGAGCAGGTCTGTGCTTGCTGCAGTTGTGGCAAAGCAGCTCAGTGTTGGCTTTTCCCAACACAGCCCAGGCTGCAACACTGCTGAGCCCTGCACTAAGACCCTCACAGCCCTGTACATGCTGGCTAAAATCTTGGGAAATCTGGCACCCAGCTCTGCTCCAGCTCAGCATAGATTATTCCAACCCATCAAACTAATCTCCATCCAACCCTGGTGGGTGTAAGGCAATAATCTTCTACAAGAGTGCCTTCAGCAAATAGAGAATTTAAAAAGAACCCCAAAATTCAAACCAAACCAGAAGGAAAAAAGAAATAACCCCTCAAATCCCCCAAACCCATACTATTTTGTATTGAATTTTTTTTTAATCAGCGTGGACTTTTGGGTGGATTTCTGGGTGTGGGCCCTGCAGAGCAGGGACTGCTCCTCTGCAATCTTCTGAATCTTGGAAGACATTTTTAAGAATAGAAATGGGATTGGAAATGGCACTTTTTGTGCTGATGGATGCTGTCTGCTTAGCACTGGGGATGGGCAACTGGGACTCCTGATACCCTCAGCTGCAAGGTTCAGAGATTTGTCCTTGCCTTTGGCCTCTTGGGTGAGGTGGAAAACCTCTGAACACATACCTGGAGGTGGCAGGTCACACTAAGTGTCCTTAAGCCTCGTGGGGAGGAGTACAGTGGGATGCTCATACTCAAGGACCCTGCTTTTGCTTCCCCTGCACTGCTGCCAGGATCAGCCCTTCCCAAGCAAAGCCCCAGCTCCAGTCTTCACTGACATCTAGTGGCAATGGGGACATTTAGAGATGGCAGTGGAGTGGTTGCTCAGTAGTCAAAAACCGGGGTGCAGCCTTTCCTGCAAGTCTCCATCCCTAGTGGGATGTCATTCCCTTGGAGAAAGCTCATCAAGCCCAAGCTGCCTGCAGTAAGCAGGGACATCTGCAACTAGAGCAGCATCACCGCTTGTTCTGTTGCCACAGGCCCTGCTAAAAAGTCTGTGTCATCTTTCTTATAGACCCTTTAAGTACCGAAAGGCCCCAATTAGGTCTCCCCAGAGCCTTCTCTTCTCCAGGCTGAACAACCCCAACTCTCTCAGCCTGGACTCAGAGGAGGGAAGGAAAAAAAATTTTAAAAGGGAAAAAAAATAAAGGAAAAAAGAATGGGGTGGGGGGGAGTAGCAGCAGAAACTTCTTTGCTGTGAGGGTGGCAGAGCCTGGTCCAGGCTGCCCAGATAGGCTGTGGAGCCTCCTGCTCTGGGGAGATTCTAAACCTGCATGGACAATGTGATCCTGGGGCCCCTGTTCTGGGTGGACCAGATGATCTCCAGGGGTCCCTTCCAACCCCCACCATGCTGGGATTCCGTACCTAATCTAATTTGCTAATTTTCAAGTAAATTAACTCCTGGGTAGGTCTGAAGCCAAGTGGCTCTGATAAAAAAATTCTGCACTATGAAGAAACAGTTTTACCAAGGAGGCAGGAGCCAAGAGCAGCTGGCAGGCGTATATTCTCATTGCTCACCACAGTCAGAGCCCAGCATCCTAAGGCCCAAGGTATTCAAAGCTCAAAGCTAAATGCTTTTTTAATGGGATAACATAGCCGTGATATTTATTTGAGGCTCATTTTTTGCATACAGGGTTTTTTTTTTCCCAGTTTATCTTTTTTTTTTTCCTTGCCACTGCTAAGAGGAAAATAAAAACCTGTAATCTTCAGCTGGCGGGCACAGAGGAGATAAGCTTCAGGTGCCTCCCAACACTGATGGAGGAGTTTTGTTCTCCCACCTTATCTCCACTTCACGGTCGTGCCATCTTGGGGCTTAGCGCAGGCCCCAGGGGGAGCACAGGGCGCTGCTATCCCCATCCCTACCTTGGGCAGGGGGTCCGAGGGTGGGCTGAGGTCCCAAGCGATGCAAACAGCAGTGTGCTTCCCAACGATAACCCTTATCCCAGCCGTGCAGCTCAGCCACGATGCACAGAAGCTGCCGGATGATGCGAGAGCCCTGACCATAAGCCCAGCCTGGCACAAGCATCCCCGGATGAGCACAAAGAAGCTGATTTTCTCCACCTCTTCAAGTATTGTAGCTTTTGGTGCTAATTATTGTGTGTTTTAATTCTTCCACAACTGATATGATCTTCAAAGCTTAAATGCTTTGCTCTAACGCTTCCAGACTTTTATTTCTTTTTTCCTTTGAACTCCTGCAAGGGAGCCTCTGGGATCCCGCAGCTTTTGCTTTATGTTTGCTTTTAATCAGCTTGCTTTTCTTCCCAAAACCAAAGACAAATAATCCTGCAATGGTTTCTCCTTGGAAATTTCTCCAAACTGAGAAGAAAGGGCCAAAGCGTGACTTGGTAAAGGCTGAATTTCTTTATGTCTTTCCTCCTTTTTACCTGGCTCACTGCAAGACAAATGACTCCTTTAATTTAGGTAAGGAATTGAAAGGTGTCTGTATGACTTGGCTGACTGGGGAACCATGGTGGTTCTGGAAGGTGCTGGGAGGTTGGCTTGTGCTGCTCCATGGAGGTGGCTGTGTGGGTTGAGATTGTGTTTGGAGAGGGGGAAAGCGTCGGTAGTGCCTGTGGGTGCTATTCCTGGGCAGCAGCGTCTAGGGTAGTGATGAGTTTCCTGGGCTTGTTACAGAAGATGGATTTGTTGGCCAAAAGCACAAATCCTGATCAGTGGAGGCCCCAGACTTGATGACTTTCCTGTGTAGATGCCTCATGTCACTGGTGAGCATAAAGAATGGCTGGTAGGTGCATCCAGGAGGCTCTGCACAGCTGCTGGGGTGCAAGCCCTCTCCCACCCCCCATCTCTGGGCTGCAAAACCTCATTACTCTGCAGCCCAGGTGGGCTCCAGAAGGACAGGGGGCTCATGAGAAGATGGACAAAAGGTGATGCAAGTTGATGCTAGAGGCAGCATCTGGGCTGGTTCACACCATGGTGTCTGCAGGAAGGGCTCAGAAACTCCAGCACAGCCCAGGCTGACCAGGACGCAACCTGTGCCAGGAGAGCAATTGCAGGGCCCCTTCATTCTCCTCCTTCCAGAGAAACCAAGTGGAAAGTTTGAGGTAATTTTTCTGCTTTTCTCATATTTGTTCCCTGTTGGAGCTGATTTATCCCCGTGCCTCGCAGAAGGGACATGTTTTCCCTTTGTAGAACATGAGATTGCTATAAATTATTAGCTTCTTTGTGTCAAACGGAGCCTGACACGGCCCATAAAGTTTTCTGGCCATGTTACTGAGCTTAAATGTGGCACCAGGCTGCTGGCAGTGAGCTGGCCCAGACCCAAAGGAAGGGGTTGCCAACTCAAATGATGTATTTTTCTCCACCCTTGTTCCTAAAAGCACCCACAGGCTTCATGAGTCCAGGGAGGCTCAAGAAGGGAGAACTCTGTCCTCCCTGTCACTGGTGTCTCTGGATAATCACCACTTGTTCTGTCTCTGTAGGTACCACAGCCACCTCTCCACTGCGAACGCATGGGCAAAGCTCCCCACGGCACGTGTGTGCTGGGCTTACGGGTGGAATTATTCAATATCAATATTTAACCCTGAGCATAGAACCAGTGAGGTCAGAAATCAGCAGTCTCAAGGTGAGATCACAGCATATTCAATATATTACCCATAAGTGATGTGCGAGGGAGGGCAGAGTGGGAGGTGAAGGGGATCTCATGAGAGCTACAAAAACTGGACTTTTAATTTCAAACTATCTTTCACTGACTTGAGCGTCTCTCCTGCAAGTCCATTTTTTTTATTGCCCCCTGTGCAGCAGTAATCAGGAGGTAACAAGGGTGAGGGGAAATGGATTGTCTCACAGCTCTATCTGGCCGATTTCAGTGCTGTAAATTACAGATATATATGGTATGAAGGAGCGCCGGGATATTAATTTCAGTTGTTGAAAATCACAGACCCTCTGCTTTAATTTACTGCTAAATAATAAATGACTTTGTAAGATACTCAGCAAAGATAAAGACGCCCCAGTAAATCAAACAGCTCATAAGCACTTATGGATCAGTCTATCTTGTATGTGTACTTAAGTGGTTTATATTGTTCTCACAAAGCAGAAATAAGCAGGCATTTAACTGATGCTATCTGCCAAAATAAAGGATGAACCTGTGAATCAAATGGTTTCCTGCAAATCCTCATTTGCATTTGCAGAATTAAGTGAAAAGTGGTGTTTTAGGGATTCTGAAACATTTAGATACAAGCCCAAAATGTGCCCCACAGGAGGTGATGGATGCAGTCAGTGGGGCCATCACAGAGAGCAGCAGGTGGGTTTGTATAGGGTTTCTATAGTGTTTATCTACAACCCAGAGGGGGAATGGTGTGCATGGGTAAGTTGGGAAGTAATGGGGCTTTGGAGCCATCTCTCCTCACCCTGCATCTGCTAAACCACCCTGAGCACATCTGTTCTCATGGCCTTTCACAAGAAATTGTGCAAACCGGAGTGAGACAAGGGTGGCACTGGGAACCTAGATCTGTAGCATGGATCTGGAACTGAGAGACAGACCCCTGGCTGTTTCTTCCTCGGTTTCCCTCTTGGCATGTAGGAGAGGCCATTTGCCTCCCCAGGCTGCCATGCAGGTCTGTCTCCTGGCTCAACATGTGTTTTTCTCTCCTCCCTGGGTCCATTTGTGCCAGACAGCAGTGGCAGAGCTGCTAATGCCATCTGCAGGAAAGGCAGGAGCTCCCGGGTGGCAGTGAACAAGACGGATGTTGGCCTTTCAAAGCACAGCCCCAGGGATCTGGGAAGGCAATGTCCCAAGCATGCCAGGCTCCAGCTATGTGCAAAGGCAAGTGAGCTTCCAAAGGATGCAATTAGAGTCTGAAGTGAAAAGAAGATATGGATGTGGCCGACTTTGACATTTATACCGTGTGTTTGTAATGCAAATTGGCCAAACTCTATAGGAATGCAACAGAAGGAGATTGCAAAGGGCACCAACTCATCTGAGGCTCCTGCGCTGGAAGTGTGTCTCCCGCCAGCTGCGGCTGTGTGCAACAGCTTGTTGGGGTGGTGGAGAGCACGGGGGGCTCTGTGAGTGGTGGCAGTGCCCAGCTGGGGACGGGGGACATTTAGGGCTTTGCAGAGCAAGGGGATGTCAGTGCTGGGCCCCAGAAAGCAGTGAGGAGAAATTTCCTTGGGATAATGTCAGTGACCGAAGCTCTGGGTGTGCCTCTGGCTGCCTCTCTGCTGCTGTGACTTGACCTCACTCGCAAAGGTACAGGGAGCTCCCAGGTGGAAAAGGACCAAGTGGTCTGGAGTATTTCAAAGGCATTTCAGAGTGTGGCTAACTGAGCACAGAATAGAAGGGGTGGTCATGGTCTTTTAAGGGCTGGTCCCAGCAACCACCTGTCTCCACACTGCCCAGCCTTCCTCTGATTATATGGTAAGTTAAAGATGGTTATTTTATTACCCCCCATGTTTTCAGCGCACTGAACGCCTTGCTGTCAGACCACAGAGCTGTCCTCGTAGCACGGTTTTCATGGCAATATGGGATGAATATTTGCTGGTGTTGAATCCTGTCCTGCAGCCATGCATAGAGACAAGGAACTGCACCTCTGAGATCTGGCTGTGCTGGTGGAAGGAGTCAGCATCCTGCAGGATCTTGTGGCAGGGACACTGGTACCCTTGCAGTGCTGGCTGGGAAGTCTGGGGGCCCCTCATCCCACTTTGGCATTTGCTTCAACTCTGTTGTGCTGGAGCGTGTCCAGAGAAGGGCAATGGAGCTGGGGTAAGGCCTAGAGCACAAGTCTGGTGAGGAACAGCTGAGGGACCTGGGGTTGTTCAGCCTGGAGAAAAGGAGGCTCGGGGGAGACCTCGCTCTCGACAACTCCCTGACAGGAGGTTGGAGCCAGGTGGGGTTGGTCTCTTCTCCCAAGGAACAAGTGACAGAACAAGAGGAAATGGTCTCAAGTTGTGCCAGGGGAGATTTAGATTATCTATTAGGAACAATTTCTTCCCCGCAAGGGTTGTCAAGGTCTGGTCCAGACTGCTCAGGGCAGTGGTGGAGTCCCCATCCATGGAGGAGTTTCAAAGTTGTGGAGCTGTGGTGCTGAGGGACATGGTTTAGTGGTGACTTGGTAGTGCTGGGTTAATAGTTGGACTCGATGATCTTAAAGGTCTCTTCCAACCAAAGCAATTCTGTGATTCTATTTTATGATTCTACAGGGATGAGCTCTAGGGATGCTGTTCTTCAGGCATTAATTCATGCACACAATACTGAGCCACCAGGCAGCAGAGAGGATCTCAGGGCTGGGCACAGTTATTCTGGACCTGAGAAGTTAGTCAAGCTCCATGCCATGCTGCTTGGCAGCTTGATGCTGTCTGCTAGAGGAAAAACAATACGTGATACAGCTCACATGAGGGAAGCACAGCCATATGATACCGGATCTGGCAGAAGTTTTGCCACAATGAGTTATTCTTAAAAAAAAACCCTGGTAGGTGGGAGGCAGCAGTGCTCAGCAGTGTGCTTGGCCACTTGCAGTGCTCCTCATCAGGTCACCTGCTCTCAGATTTATCCTCTTTGGAGTAGAGGATGCAAACTCAGCTGTCTCTGTCTGAATTGTGCATACAAACTGCCCTGCTGCAGGCTGATGGGAGAAAAACCTCCAGCTGGGGACAGTGACAAGAGAGAAAACCTCTTTCTCCAGGACAGCTGGATTTGGTTGAGGATGTTTCTCTACAAGCAAGTGGGTTTGAATAGCAATTCATTAGCGACACGAACCACTGCAACCTTCTCTGCAGCAGAGGACTGGGAACAGAGGAGATGCTGATGGGAGTAATTCAAGAAACAACTGAGCTCTGTGGAGCAGGAATTTTTTGCTTTGTTTTTCAGGTTAAGCTGGAGATCCCCGAGCTTTCAGCTCAGCAGCGCAGCAGCCCCATGGTGAAACAGATGTGTCCAGTGCCTCGGGCTCATGTGGCCAGGTGACATGACCTGCTACACAAACAGCTGCAACACTCGCCATTCAAGGCGGGCACTTGCATTTTGATCTCTTCTGGCCACATTTTCCAAGTGCAGGATGGAAGCCCTGGTGTGTGTGCAGATAGCCCTACTCACAGCCTGTTTCTGGTGGCAGGACCCAGAGCACATCAGTGGTCCTGCTTGTGAGGGTAGATGAAGCCCCTCGGTGTGGGCAGCTCCAGGAGAGGTGGGAGCGTGTGTGTGGTGGGAGTGCACTGGGAACACATACAGAGCCAGGGTTTCACATCATAGTTGCTCAAAGTACAAACTGATGCCTGGGCCAAGGGCTCAGCTTTAAGTTTCATACTCTCTGTTAAGTTCTTTTACCCATAACTTGATGCCTGGACATGTAAAAGAACAACTTTCTGGCAGAGCTGCCCACCAATGTCCAGTGGGGTTGGGCACCACCCTCAGTGTTTCTGATCTTGCCACAAGGAGAACATGGGAGAGATCAAAAGGGACTTGAAAGTACTCTCAAAACTTGGTGCACTGAAATGTTTCCTCTCTTTGCAGATCTTCTGAAAAAGCTCTGGTGGCAGCAAACCCTGCAGCTGCACATTCTCTCTGTGTGTGCTGATCTGATGGATGAGCTTCAATCCCTCAAGCTGATGGCACTTCCCACCCAAAAGAGATGGAAAAGAGGCTCCCAAAGAGACAGAAAGCTCTCAAGTGCCATGTGCTCCTCACCATGGAGCCAGTGTCCACATGTCCCATGGGACATTCTGCATGAGGGCAATGGAGCAGCCATCGTAGGCAATGGCCCCATCACTGGGACTCACGGCACCGTTGTCCGACACGTTTCACACCACTGCAGTGTTGACTCTGAACACAGGAGGATCCAACCCTGATGCAATCAGGCTCCCAAGGGCATACGCTTTCTGTTTTGCTAACACTGGGGAAAGATGGGGCAGGTCCAATTTGCCTGGAGCTGTTTGGTTGTAACACGGCACCGCGGGGAAGGGCTGTGAAGAAAACCACATTTGACAGTGAAAGCGTTTTGCTGGAGCGCAGCAGGAGAAAAACAAATTACTATGGCAGAAACGAGCAAATCCATCAGCAGCAGGAAGAGGAGAGAATTGGTTTAAGGATCTATGTATGAAACTGTGACAGTAATCATATAACGGCCCTTTAAATGTCAAGGGGGATGAGCATGGTTTAATAGCAACAGAAATGCTGCCAAGCTAGGCGACGTGTAACAAAGCAGATGGATGGGTAGATCTACCTATTATCTACTCCTGGGGAAAAAAAAAAGAAGAGGGAGATAATTCAGGTTTATGCTTGATCTAGTGTGTAAATCTCAGAGGGGTGATGTTTTCTTTTATCAAAAATAAAATAAAATAAAAAAAAAAGAATTTGTTTGTTTTCAGAGCTGTCCCCTCCATCAGCCAGCCAGCCAGCACAGGTTCAGCTGCACAAATGAGAGACAGAACTTTTAAAACTGTCTGCAGACCCATCTGTGTCACACCAAGGGGAAAAGAGAATCACAGGGTGTGTGGCAGCCTATCGGTCGGTGCTGTATGGCTGCAGCGCTGTGATGAAGAGGAGAGACAAAAGAGGGTGTGTGAGGAGAAGGCCACACAGCAAAGGCCTGTAGCATTGCTTGTGAAATGTTTCGTCTTTCAGGCTCTGCACACCCCTGTCCCCGTGCTAGGCCTATGTCCTACCCTGAAGGGAAGGGGGTGTCTGTCCAGAGCAGGGTGTCTGATTGCTCCCTGCATTTCCCTGCCAGGCTGGAGCTAAACAAGGCTGTGAGGGTCTTGGAGCCTCTCTAACTCAGTTGGGAAAGCCCATCTCTTCTGCAAGGTGCCTGAGGTGCCTGTGCAGCCTGGCTGGCTCAGCCAGCCCTGTGAGGAGCCTTGCGTAGGCACGGCATGTGAGGTCCCAGGGTCCAGCTTTGGGTAGATTCTTGGGCAAGGCTCTCCCACCATGCTCTAGGCAGCTTCTGGCACCATTAAAGGAGTTCAGTGCAGAAAAAAAACAAACGATTGGGCATTACCACGTCCAACATTAAACCAATAACACACAAAAATTTGGGCTACATAGTAGGAGAGGGGAATATCCCTCAGCTTGTGACCACTGGTCAACGGGCAGAAGGGCTTTGTACCCCAAACAACATAGAAGCAGGTTCTGTAGCATCAGCTTCTCAGATTTGTGGGTATTAATGTTTTCATTCATCCCTTTGCACCACAAGTCTGTGTGCAAAACGGGGATCATGACCCTTGATTTCACAGGGGCTGGAAAGATGTTCCTCAGTATTTGTACACCGCTCTGTCTGTACATTTATAAGCACCAGAAGGAAAATCACAAGCAAAGGAACAGTTTAGTATTCAGAGCAGGCTCCGGACAGCGTGCAGGCAGCGCGGCACAGGCTAATGGGAAACCAGAGTACTGAATTACCTGCTCAGCTGGCGGGGCTCGTCTGCCCTCACACAGTGTGGAGACAGGCTGGTGGGACAACGAGCTGTCAACATGTCATTCAAGCCCCTTGCTGAAATGTGCCAGCACCAAGAAGCCACGCTACGGTTTTACGGGCAGGCTGAAAGCAGGTGGTTGCCAGCGGTGCAGAGCTCAGCTTTAAAATGGCTCTTCCCAGCCAGGTTTTACGTGTGTGATTTAGATCTGTATGTATATTTTATTAAAGGTCTGCTAAAATGTGTCATAGCGGAAATAAAACTAAGTGCTTATTAATTTTTAATGAGCCACCGGGGTGAAAGTTATTGCATGTGTGTTGTAGTGTTTTTCTTCTGTTAGGCTATTTATACCAAATTGTCTTGGAGGGAAATTTGTGATTAAATTACACAAGTGTGATACCTTTACTCATGCTGAAAAGCCTCTCTCAAATAGCCAGGAGTGGAGCTGTCAAAGCCACCACTAGTGAGGCACAATTCAATGTAAAAAGGCAGCCTCAGAAACCATCAACAGAAAATTACATCTGAATTATCTTCTCCCAAGGAACAAGTGATAGGACAAGAGGAAATGGCCTCAAGCTGCACCAGGGGAGGTTTAGCTTGGACATGAGGAACAATTTCTTCCCCACAAGGGTTGTCAAGGCCTGGCCCAGGCTGCTCAGGGCAGTGGTGGAGTCCCCATCCCTGGAGGGGGTTCAAAGCCCCACATGGCGACATGGTGCTGAGGGACATGGTGTAGTGGTGACCTGGCAGTGCTGGGTTAATGGTCGGACTTGATGGTCTTAAGGGTCTTTTCCATCCTAAGTGTTTCTATGGGCGTATGAAACACTGATTTCCTCTGTACTGACACCGGAGCAGTTTCAGCTCCAGCCAAGCCCAGCCTCTGCACCCTGTGTGTCCAGAGATTTTCCCTTTCGGGGAACACCAGCCCAAACCCAGCGCTGTGCTGAGCGGGCTGTTCCCGGAGCTGAGAGCCCTCACCCAGCGCCCACACCCGCCGTTCTCGCTTCTCGTCCCCGCAGTTTCATGGAGCGGCCCGAGCGGTGCCCGGTCGCCCCGCTGCAGATCCGGGGATCGCTGGGACCGGGCCCGCCGCGGCCTGTGGGGCGCCGGGAGTGGCGCTGGGGAACGGCAGCGGCCGGCCCAGCGCCCCGGGCTTGCCCTGCCGCGCCCCGCCCCGCCTCTCCGCTGGGGCGCTCGCCACCAGGCTACCAGCCCGCCGGGCCACCAACGCCGCCCACGGGCCAGGCTCGGACCCTGCCGGTTACCATAGCGACGGAGTCCGGGCCGCCTCTGGCCCTTTAAGGGTCTGCTTGGAGGACCGCGGGAGGTCGGAAGTGTTCCTCGAGGCGCTCTGGCCCTTACTTAATCTCTGTGGATTTCCGGTCTTTCTGCTTCCGGCTGCGTGGGCCTCGTGGCGGGTAGAGGGGACGGGGCCTGGGGGTAGTGGGGCTGCCGTGGGGGCTACGGGGTGGTATGTGGGGCTGGTGAGTTGGGGAGCTTGGGGCAGCGGGGTGTAGGGTGCAGGGGGGGCTTGGGGTCTGGGTACGAGGCGGGCTGGGCCGGAGCCCTCTAGGGGGTGCAGGGGGCGCTTGAGTGGTGTGGTGAGGGCCTGGGGGCAGATATGGGGCGGGGAAGGGGGGGTGTGTTAGGGGCTGAGGAGCAGTGCGGTGTGGGGTGCAGTGGAGGCTGGGTGTTGGTGTGGGATGTGGGGGGCAATGTGTGGGGGGTAACGGAGGCTGAGAGAGATGGGGTATAGGGCTGGAGAGCTGTCGGGGTGCGGTGTGGGGGTGCAGGGAAGGCCTAGGGACAGGATACGGGGTTCAGTGGGGGCCGGGGAGCACTGGGGGTCAGGAGGAAGAGCTGGGGTGCTGTGCAGGGGGCAAACCCGACTTACGGTTCCTCCATGGGACAGGCGTGTTGGAGCCCGCCCGGGGGTGTGAGGGCTGGGACTGGAGGATGGGCAGTGCCATGGAGTGGGGGTGCTGGGGCAGGGGGAGAGCTGAGCCGGACCCAAGGGGTGGGGTGGGTGAGCTGTGAAGTAAGGCGGCTGCTGCATGGCCAGAACAAGGCACACTCTCAGTGAGCACTCTGGTGGCCAGACCAGGACTGTGTATTTTCTCTCTGAATTTTCACAGAACTTTGTTCATCACGGGATCTCCTGCCAGGGCAAAACACCAGACTCAAATGGTGACCACGGGTAGCTAATTCCAACTTCCATTCATGAGGTGAGTATCAGGCAAGTCCCTGCATCCATTCTGGGTCAGGTCGTGAGGGGTCTGTGAATGCTATAGTGAGCACAGGGCTGGGGAAGGGCTGCTGGGCAGCGGGGCCAACAAGCCCAGCCTCATCCCAGCCAGCCTCACCCGTGCCCGAGATCAACCCCCCAGCGGGCTCTGTGCTGGGGACCATCTTGTGCAGTAACAGGTGTGAGCATTCATGCAGCGTTTTGATGGTCATGTATGATACTGCATACAACAGTCCCCTGGTGGGGAAAACAGCTTTGAGGTTGGTTCCTGTAATATATACTGAATTTTCTTTTGAAACTATTCTAGACACATTAAACTGCTGCTGCCATCACTTTGCCAGTGGGTTTTGTAGTCTCAGGAAGCAGTGCACGTATATTTTTTTCACTTAATTGATTCACTATCTGAATTCCAGATCTCTTGTTCCCTGCATAGTAGGGGGTACTGACAAGGTGGTTTCTTTACTTGACCAAAGGCTTTGTTGGACATTGTGTACTGTGCTCTCTTGTTACAGTGCTGGTTTTCTTTACTGTTTGGTTTTTCTCTCACAGCTGGGGAGTTCAGCTGGGGTCATGGCTCAGGTAACCACGTGCTCTGCAAGCACGGGTAGGGGAGTGGGGAAGGCCTGTGCTGTGATCCTGGCTTTGGACAAAAATACTTTGCCAAAAAACAAAGAAAAACAAAACCAACCAACCAAAAACAAAAAGCACTCTTCCTGCTTGTTCCTGTTGTCGGTTGGGTGATCTCGCCCCCAGTGAGGTCACCCCAGATGGTTGTTCCTGTACAGATGAGGAGCTGTCAGACAGTGGGAGGAGGACGGTGCTCCTTAAACCGTCTTTGCCTTCAGATTCTGTGTGCAGCTGCTCTGCCAGTGATCAGAAAACTCTCAGTGCTGCTTGGGATAAAGTGAATTAATATTTCACTGCTGCTAACATGGGAGGCCCTCCCTGCCCCCAGTCCCAGCAAAATGCTTTCTTTGCTCACCCTGACCTGGAACTGGGATTTGCTGGGCTCATCTGTGAGCAGATTTAACCCAATAAAGCAGCAGAAACAAGCTGGGGAGTGAAAAATCAGTAGTTTAATAGTGTACTAATGAAGTTACAGGAAAGCTAACGGTGTCTGGTTGGGAGGGAGAGGAGGGGCTGTGTTGTTTGGAGGAGGGGAAAAAACCAAACTTTTGTGCCCTGCTTCCCCCACCACCACAGTGGCTTTGTTTTGGGAGGGAGCTCCACTATCCTGCAGAGCTCCCACTGTGTGCCATGGCCTTGCAGAAGCTGCTAAATGCTGCATTCTCAGTCAAATCTTAAACCGGGGCACTGCTCACTGGCAGTGCCTGAGCTAGAGGGATGCAATTGGTGTGTCTGTCTTGGGAGCTCTAATATGCTGTTGCTCTCTCCAGTTTCTTGCTGTTTTAACCAGATGTGTAAAGTGTTCCTGGTAATTTTAGTGGGGTGTTAATTTGGGATGTAAATGCTGTAAATGCTTTGTGTTGCAAGGACCTGCTTGGCCTTCAGGTGCGGAATTTTCTCCACTGTGTCCTTTACCCAGGGTATTGGAAGTTGTCATGGGGAAGGATTTTGAGGAGAGCTGGGGTTGGGATGGAAGCTGGGGGTGCTTCTCTGAGATAGTTTGGTTGATGCTGATGGAGAGAAGCTGTGTCTGTGTAGGACAGCAGTCTCTAGCTTTAGATGGATTTGTGGCCAGGACCCTGACCAGGTAATCTCTCCTGTGCTGAGTGAAGCTGCTCCTTAGCCAGATGACAAGTCACAGGCTTTGGATTTTCAGCCAGTTCTCCCTTTCTGCTTTGTCTCCTGATGTTGAACTGACCTGGGCAGAGCTGTCTGACAGTCTTGGCCTGCAAATAGAAGACATCTCACCTGTACTGCTGCAGACTGACAGTCTTGATCAGTTTTGTATGGGAGCAAGCATTTGCCTTTCACTAATGTCACTCTTCCCTAGGTTTGGCCTCATGGGCTGTTAGAACAAAGCATATGGAGCCCTGGGTAGGGTGATTGCAAATAGCCTGATCTCGGTTGCACCTGGAAATCGAGCTGTATTTATCCTTGAAATCTAAAACAGAGAGGTTTTGCCATATTTAAAACTCTCCAGGTTTCTAAGAAAGGAAGGAAAACTTGGATACAAGTCAGGAAAGTATCTTCTAAGTTTGCTTTTAAAATTTAAAGTTCTTCAAAGTTTTGTCTGACCAAGGATTTTCCTGTCAGCCAATTTTTAAACCATAAAGCATTTTCTCAATTTAATTAATATAACCATTTTCAGGATGGCCCTGGACCATGAGCCGTTAGTGACAGCCTTGTGGGGTCTGACTACATGGTGCACACCAAGCAGCTCTGGCACCCCTGCCTCAGTTTCCCTGCTGCATGCTCACTCTGACTGAACGTCCTGGTTGTTTCTTTTCAGGTGACTGGACCAGAAGGTTGTTCTGCAGGATGGTGAGACTACTGCCCTTGCCTTTTGGTTGCAATACCTGGCTTTTTACATTCTAGGAAGTAGTTCTGCCTAAATGTGAATAAAATCTGGTTCTCAAAGTTTACTTTCTTTGTATTTAATATTTGCATGTGAACAAAGTAGAAAGATTTTTAACGTGCTGCAAGTGTGTGTACAGGCAGGTGGTCTTATAAAACTACTTCTGCAGTGACACTCGTGCCCTGTCCCCAGGGCAGTCGCATGCTGGAGATGTGCAGGGCTCTCTAGATGTTCTTTGGGGATCTGCAGGAGTTCAATCTTGAAGCCAGTACTGCTGAAGGATTTGAGATCTTGGTGTGCCAAGCTCCCATCTCCACTAGAGGGTGTGAAGCTCTGCAGAATGGTTTGTTCTTCACTGAAACTGGAAAACGGAGGCAGCGAGCCCTCGGCAGGCAGGATTACATTCCATTGAAGTTCCTGGCTCTGTGCGTTGGCAGGGGCCCAGTCTGCTCGACGTTGCATAACCGTCAGCTGGGCTGTCTGTGTGCTCCATGTGATGGTGCTTGTCCCTGGCTGCTGGAATTACTCATAAGCAGTGTGCCCCAAGGAGGCAGCTCTGCTGTAGGTTTGATTCAGGTGGTGCCCACCTCCAGCACAGGTACCTGGAAGAGGTTGCTTGGAGGGTTAATTTGCACATGCCAAGTGCCTGCCACCTGGGTACTAAAAGGGACCCTTGCTAACAGCAAGTACTAACTTCTCACTTGTACTGCAAAGACCCTGGCTCCTCAATTTCCTTTCTTAGGTAGAGGGAATTTCCATTCAATCGGCAACTCTCTGGAGCCAAGCCCAAGGTCGATGTGCTGTGAAATGCTGTAGAGAGACCAGGAAATACTGGAGAGAGTCCAGTGGAACCTACGAAGGTGCTGAGGGGACTGGAGCCTCTCTGTGCTGAGGAAAGGCTGAGAGACCTGGTGGGGCTGTTTAGCTGGAGAAGACTGACAGGGTGGGTCTGATAAATGTTGATCGATAGCTAAAGAGTGGGGAGCAAGAGGATGGGGCCAGACTCTTTGGCAGTGGTGCTCAGAGACAGGACAAGGAACACGAACTGGAACCCAAGGTGTTCCATCTGAACGTAAGGAAAAACTTTGCTATAAGGGTGGCAGAGCCTGGTCCAGGCTGCCCAGAGAAGTTGTGAAGTCTCCTCTGGAAAGATTC
This sequence comes from Megaceryle torquata, assembly GCA_024611175.1. Classification (NCBI taxonomy): domain Eukaryota; kingdom Metazoa; phylum Chordata; class Aves; order Coraciiformes; family Cerylidae; genus Megaceryle; species Megaceryle torquata. The sequence goes on along the minus strand of JANIJG010011650.1, from coordinate 28,901 downwards.
CAAACCTGCCTGGACAATGTGATCCTGGGCCCCTTGCTCTGGGTGACCCTGCTGGAGCAGGAGTTTGGACCAGATGATCTCCAGAGGTCCCTTTCCAACTCCTAATGTTCTGTGATTCCATGACCTTGTGCTGTTTGCTGGGTTGTATGCAATTGCTGTGCTCTGTGCTTGTAGGAAGTGCCACAGAAGCTGCTTGGCTTGTGGTGTCCACACTGGCTCTTTGGCTAAGTATAGGATTTCTTCCTTGATAAATTTTGCTTCATGTCATGTTAAGATTGTATTCCTGACCAGAACCGAACCCAGCAGCTCAAGCACTCCCGGTGCTTGAGCAACACTTGAAGGACAGCTGGGCATCTTTGCGAGTACAGGGTTGTGGCAGCTTGAGATGTGGAGGGGCATGCACTCCTCTGGCTGCTGGTACCACCTGGAGTCTGTGGACATCGTGGAGCTTGATCTTTCCATCTGAGAGGGGAGCAGTGTATGGCTGAAGGGTGGTGTCTGATGGCTATTGCTCCCACCACAGCCAGAGTGGAGGCTGGCTGGAGAGCAATGGGGAGGGAGGCATTGGAGTATGGTGGTGCTCCCAGGGATGAGGAGTGTGAGTGAGGGTGGGGTGGTGAGGGGATGCCTGGGGGGGAAGGGCAGTCCTGCAATGACTTCTCTGTCTTTGATTTGTTTTCAAGGAAATTTTACATCTTTCTGAAGTTGGGGCTTCTGTAAAAATAATGTCAATGTTCTATTTGAAGGTTTTAATCCAGAATGAGTCAGCAAGGAGTTGGTCACCATTTGCCTTTAAAAAAGAAATCAGCTTTTCCCTGGCTTCTCCAGGGCGATGCTGTGTCTTGATACACTCATATGCACATGGCTGCCAGGCATGGTCCACAGCTCATCTCGGTGCCTGTCCCGGGGTCTTGCTGTGAACACAGTCAAGCAGTTGAAGTCATTAGATGCACTGGAGGCACTGTTCCAGTCAAAGCCTCATCAGGCTGCCAGGTACAAGCAGGACGCAGCCTCCGCTGGTTTGGTGTGTTGAGGTCTCTGCTTAACCAACATGCAAAGTGGATTAGAGATTGTAAACAGCCTTCATCTGAGGAAAGCACAACGGCCTGGGAGAAGTGGGTCAGTTGGGTATTTGGGGCTGGGTAACTTGCAAATCATGCTTAAGGTTCTTACTTGTTTATCAGCTGGAGTGACTCAAATTGCATCGTCAAAGTGGCTCGTGCCTGTCTGGAGCAGGGTGATGCGTCCCCTGTCCCTGCTTGCCTGCCCCAGAGCCTCTTGTGACCTTGGGACAATGAGGGCGCCCAGGTCTGGTTATCGGTTGCCTGTTTGTCTTTTGTACAACTTGAAGCTGCTGTGAGGCTCTTAAATAGCAACCGAGTATTAATTGTCAAGACAGAGCACAGGCAAAAGCTCTCACCCGCCAGGGGCTGGTATCACACAGATATGCTTGAAGCCAATGCTGTTTAATTTGCCCCCCTAACTGGACAAAATTAATCCCCACTATAGTTAGGTTCAGGCTCTCCCAGAAAGGAAATTATTTTAAACAGTGTGGTCAACAAGGTGCTTGTCCCTGTCTCCCTTGCTGCTGTTGTCTGGGGGCAATGTCAAACAGTTGTGAGGATTTCACATGTCCCCAGCAGGTTGTTGCTGGGCAAGGTGAGAGTGGCTGTGAGCCCTGCGTGAGGTGCTGAGGGTGCTGGTGGGGATAGTAGGTATCCATGGGTGAGCTGCACCCAAGCACAGCCTGGCCCCAAAGCAGTGCTCCGTTCCAGCTCTCCAAGCTCCCGCTGTTTATTTTTCATCCCCAGCTGCAAAGGAAGGAGGTTATGCGCAAAGTGCTTTGGTCACCACTGTGGCTCCGTGTTTTTCCAAACACAACATGACCGTCAGAGTGTGAGTAATTGTTTGGAGGAGCCTTTTCCACCATTTGCACCCTGCACGCCTTGATAAGGTTGAGCTGTGCACTTGTTTGTGCCGTTCCCAAGCCGTTCCTTCCTGTGCAAGAATAGCTCATCTCGCCAGTACACAAGTCTCCAGAGCAGTGAGTTCACTGCTTGGACGCGCTCCCTGTGCTGATGGCGAGCCGAGAGGAAACTAGCTTTGTTGGAGCAAGGCCTTTGCTTGCTGGAGTGAATAGTCCTCTTTGGCAGGTCATAGATCTGCTGTCCTGCCCTGGGACAATGTGGTGCCTTCGCTCCCGACACGACACAGCACAGCCCCGTGGGGTTCCTGTGGCTCCTGGTTCGGCTCCAGCTCTGTCAGTCTGCTTGAAGATGGCTCTCTGGCTGGGAGCAGCTCTGATCCTCCACGCAGGGCTGGGGCTGCCCTGCTGCAGCATCTGACCTGTTCTTCCTGCCCCAAGCAGCTCAGCCCCACTCTGCTCTTCCATTATGCTTTTGGGTCTTTGTCCTCTAGCCCATGGGTTTTCTCTGCTCATTCCACCCTGTGCCCTGATATGGTTCCTCTGGCCATTCCGGGGACATGGGATAGGAGCAGCTCCTGCAGCTTGTCCCTGCAGGAAGGGAGCTGCAGCGCTTACCCTGTCCAGCTCAGGCTGGCTTTTCTTACACCTTGCAGGGAGCTGACGCAACTCACCCGCCTGGCAGGAAAACATTTTATCCTTGCTGGATTAAGGAGCTAGTCTGGCCCACAGAAGATCCCAGTGGGTGCTAGGTGATCCAGACCTCTGCCTTTTGGCAGCATCAAGCCCTTACGTCAGCTCTGCAGGTTGGGGAGCTACAGCCTCGCTGACTCTGCCTGTCCTAGCCTGCTGCCTGCACACAGCTTTCTCAGTTCCTCCATTTCTGCCTAGTGAGGTCATGCTCTGCAGATCCCATGGCTTTTTGGAAAAAGTTCTGCCCATTGTGTTTTTGTAGGGAGACTGGGATCCATCCTGCAATGTAAACCCATGGCACCAAGAACAGACACTGCTTGCCATCTTCCTTTCTGCTTCTAACCACAGAACTGGGGGTTTTAATGACTTCTCAGTAGTTGTTCTTACTGCGGGGGTGGGGGGGGTGCGGGATTCTTCAGGACTCAAGGCCCTGGAGGTGCTGAAGGTGAGGTCAGCCCTGAGCTCTACCAGACAACTGGCAGCATCCGTTCCCCGCTGAAGCTGCTTGGCAGCAGTGCCTGGGACAGCAGGCAGCTCTGCAGTGACAATGGCCAGATCTTCAGCTCTAAGATGGGTATACGTGCACTGAATGCAGGATGGCAGAGTCAGGGCACTTGGGTTTCAGGAAATATTGCCCTTTCCAACATGTAGCTGATTCCTTTTCCCTGTCAGGAAAGTGCCCCAGCCCATGGCAGGGCTGTAATACCATTGCCATACAGGAGGTTTTAGGAGAAGTAAAACTTCAGGTCAAGACTCTTGGACCAGGATGCAAATTCTTTATAACTTTATTTCTCCTGTAACAGGGTGGGGGGAAGCCTCTCCTCTGGAGACCTCTGGTTGCAGGTGCAGTAAAAGCAGTCGGTGCCCTCTCTGCTGTGCTTACAGACAGTGGTGATAATGGACAGTGCCACACACACAGCTCTGCCACCTGCCAGCATGGCCCGATAAGGAGGATCACTGTATGATAAAGTCTACGTAACCTACTGGGCCAGAGCAGCCACGTTCATCTTTCCGGACTATCAGAACCTGCTAAATGGAAAAAGAGGAAAATCAGCGTCGGAGAAGGTGGTGTGGGCTGTCAGGCTTCTCTCAGCAACACTGATCATAAGGCTGGTGACTTTTGCTTGGCTGGAGTGGTCACTGTGTGTCCTCTGTGCTTTCCAGCTGCTGTTGGAAATGTCTTCAGAACTGGAAGCCCAGCTTGAATTAGAGAGCAAACGGTTCCTTCCTTGCCAGACATCTCAAGTCATGGAGGACAAACCAGAACCAGCCTCCTCCCTTGATTTTCCATATCAAATTAGTCCTCTAAGATGAAGAATTATTTTCTCTTCCAGGAAAAGTTTAAGGGGGTTGTTCTTACTGGCAGGATGAGAATTCTCCTTCTAAATAGTGAATCTTGGTCACAGAGCTCTGGCTTGACCATCTTCTGTGTATCCCCAGGCTACAAGGTGCTGCCTGGGTACAGAAAGGTTGGGACATTGTCATGCTCTGAGTATTTTTTCTTACGGTCCTTGATCCTGCATTCAGTGCTCTAGAATTACAGCTTCTTCCTTTTTATTTGAAGTTTCTGAAAAAAAAAAAAAAAAAAAAAAGTCCCAAACCCTATGAATTTGGTTTGCTTTGGGTTTTTTAGTGTTGGAATTTCCTGTGGAATAGAAAACCTGGAAGTGGCCAAGAAAGATAAAAAGATGTGTTAAAGTAAAACTTGCAGCGAGGCACCCTTCTCTGGACCACTATGGCCATGGTGGATGGTGCCGTGGTGTGTGCAGCAGCAGCGCCCAGCAGCTGCATCCCAAGGTGCTCGGCCAAGCCTGGGAGTGATGATGGAAGGTAGGTCAGAGATTGTCTGTGTCCTCCCATGTCAGATCCTGGTACAAAGCCAACGGCAGAGCAGCAGCCAGGGTCATAACCCAGTCAAGCAAATCCTTCATCAGCTGAGCATGAAATCAACATTGATGTGTGCAAGTCAAAAATCATAAGGAAGGAGGCAGAAGTGTTTGCATATGCACCCATGTTTTACCCCAGCTGCAGACAGGCCAAATACTGAGTGTTGGGGCAGGGCCTGGAGGAAAGCCAGACCCCAGGAGATGGGAGCAGGTCCTGTGCAGACAGGGGAGATGCCCTGGCTGTGGTGAATGGAGGCTGGGGGTGGGCAGGTGGCTGCCAAGGTAGGACAAGTCGGTAAGCAATGCAGAAAACTGCTTTGACCTCCAAAGCACATCCCAGCAAATGCTTTGCTGTGGAGATGGCTTTTCCCCTTGTACCAGGCGCTCAGCCCTCACAGCCATGTGGCCAGGGTGCTGCTGTGCCAGTCAGTTCTCAGGAGCTGACCAGGAACCAGCACCATACAGGCACACACTGGGAGTCCAGCAGTGCTCTGAGGTCACCTTCTGCTCTGCTGTCCTCTGCTTCTGGCTTGTGCTAAGGCTGGTAAAGCTCTGAGGCCTGTGCCTGGCAGGCTGGACCTTGAGGATAGGAATTGGTTAATGCCATCAGTGTGTTATGCAAAGTGCTGAACTTTGCATTTTCTGAAGAGGAAACGTCTGTACTTTCACTCTGATTTGTACAGGAATTGAGAGTATGGAGATTGGGGCTGTGGCTGGTTCTGCTGGGTAAACAGCCAGAGAACTGCCAGATTTCCACCTTTCCTCCCTCTCTACTAGCCATCAAAGAGGCTCTGTCAGCTTTCTTAAAGCGTGACATCTGGGAATAGTGCTAGCAACCCCCAGTCCAGCCCAGAGCCTTCCACTCAGCATTGCTCAGCTTTAGTGAAGGTTCACATCTGCTGAGAGGTTACTTTTAGCTTCTCCCTTGAGAGCCATTTTTAGGTCTGGCTGTATTATTGGTCTTTCTTCAGCAGCAGATAAAGTTTACTGCTGGAGGGAAAGCAGAGGCTGTGGGAAGGTCATGTCTCACTGCCCCGACCTTGGGAAAGGGAGCAGGCTGGGCTGGGTGTAGTCTGAGCATCACTTAAAATTCCAGAATCATAGAATCATTTAGACTGCAAAATACTTTCAAGATCATAGAGTCCAATCTTTAACCCAGCACTGCCAGTGCACCACTAAACCATGTCCCTCAGCACCACATCTCTGAAACCCCTCCAGGGATGGGGACTCCACCTGTTCTTGGGTCCTTAGTTCCCACCCGTGCTAGGATTGCATGACAGGAATTGATTTTAATCACTGCTGTGATGATGAAGGGAGAGGGCAATCAAAGAAAGCTTAAAAATATTTATTTTTTTAAGCTGTAGCTAAGAAGTCTGCCCTGGCTCCAAGTTGAACCTTCTAGCCAGAGGTGAGCAGGCTTAATTTGACAGCTATTTCTTAAATATTTTAAAAGCTGCCTGGAATAAACTGAATGCTTCTGAGTAGTGACCTAAATTCTACTTGCTGTAAATTTCATTAGAAAGAGGATTTGTGTGTCTGCCAGGAGCACACCACTTTGCAGCTTCATTGATCTGCCCAAGCCATGTGCTGTGCAAGTGCCATCCTCAGCAGATTTTTAAAGAGCTCACTGCTGCATGCTCCTAGCCCCAAATGTGGCTTGTTTCTTTGCTTTTCTCCTCTCTTCCTCTCTCTCTCCCCCCCCCCCCCCCCCCGGTGCAAATGCATCATTTGTTTACTAATCACGTCACATTGTTAGCTGTACGGAGTCATCCCACTGGCTGTGTGGGCAAGGATATAGCAGCTGTGAAGGAAAATGTCACTCTCCTTCATCTTGCTTGATGTGCTTTGTTCTCAAATCCCCATCCCACGCTGTGGGGGCCAAAGATTTTTTCACAACCCCAGGGGCTGCCTGTAGCTCTGCACTCTCCAAAAAGGTCACCTGTGGTTCTGACACCCCCTCAAGGAAGCTTCCTTCCCTTCTGCTGTCCCTAAAGCGCTGTCTAGCCCTGTGCAACCACGGCTCCGGATGTTGCAGAGAGGTGTGATGGTAGCACAGATGGCATATACTGGGTGGGTCTTACCAGGGAAACAAGCCTGGGGAGATGTGGTACTGGCAGACCTGTGGCTGCACCAGTATGTATCTCCCTGGGCCTGAGCAGGGTCACACACCTGATGCTGAATTCCCTTCCCACAGCATCATGTTCGCAGCCCACCTGCCCAGGTTAAAGGTAGTGTAGGGCGCCTCTGTGCAGCCACCACAGGGACATGGGCCCTGTGCAAAACTACAACTGCTCCCGTGTTGTTGCACACAGAGCAATTGCCTGGTTGGGCTGGATTAAAGGGCGAGGGGAAGAGTGATGTTCTCTCTAGCCATGAAGTTGGGTACCCAACCCTGCCTTCCCCACAGGAACCCTATTCTGCGGCTGTCCCTGTCCTGCTGGCATTTCTATCTTTGTCTCTGCATGAAGCTGATGGTCTCATGGGGACCTCCAGCCTGGGGATAGGCCACATAGCAGCTTGAAACCCACCATGTTTTGGAAGCCCCATGGCCTCTTGGTGGCTCAGGGAAACTTGTGCACCCGGGGCAGTGCCTGCAGAGCAGGCAGAGTGCAGCTGAGGCAAAGCAGCAGGAGATAAGGGAATGGCAATTCCATCTTACAGAATGAAGTGCTGACATCCAGCAGGAGCTCTGACAGCTCTTCCCAGTTCACAGCACGTGGCAGAGCTTGCTTTTGAAGAGGAGCTTTCCTACATGAGGAAGGTCCCAGCACTGCCAGGCTGGTACTGAAAGCAGATGGCCCAGGCAGCAAGGCCAGGGGTAGGCTTGGATGCAGGAGTTACATTGAAGGTATGTCTAAGGGCACTGGTTGCAGCTCAAAGAAGTAGTCTCTAAAGGGGAAGATTAGAAAATGTGTTTTTCCTCAGACATATCCAGAGATGGAGCCTGTGCAGTTGGGAACATGGGAGGGACCAAAAATGCCCCAAACCCAGTAGGAGAGATGGCTGGTATTAAGGGTGGAGGTTGGAGAGAAATATTCCTCTTTTCTAACCATTGTCTGTGTGTCTTGCTTATGGCTGAATGTTGGGAAGAGATGTCTGGGGGGGACTCTGGTGCATTTCTTGATGTGTAGGTGATGAAAGTGGGAAGAAATCCGGGTGCTGGAGAACATGGGGCTGTCCTGCCTCCTGCCAAGGACTGCCACAGAGGGTGCTTTCTTGGGCTGAGTTTTGGCAAGATATAGGCAAGGCTGATCCAAAGCAGCAGCCGCCTTTCCACTGCCTCTCCTCCCCATTGGCTGCCAGCACGGGCAATACCCAGTGTAGTGAACCTGGCTGACCCCTCCATCAGGAGAGGGGATGCTCCACCTTCCTGTATGACAGTGATTTAATGTTGGAAGTTAAGCCACGGGACTGAACAAATAGAACACAGCCTGGGCAAGCAGTACAGGCTGACTTGGGGACAGGGCCTTGCTGGCTGTCAGCATCCAGACAAGGGCTAAATTCATTTCACATAAATCTGGCATGCTTTGCCAGTTTCCCAGCTCCTCAGCATCTCTGCTGGACTTGCCTGTTATTTGTTGGCCTAAGGTCTAAGGAGATGTGCAGTAGGTTTTACCAAGATAATGGCTTGGGTCCTGTCCCCTCCTGCCTCCAGCACCCCAAGCTTTGCCTTGCTCCATCCCCAGCTGCAGGAAAGGCAGAGAGGAAGGAGAATTGGAGGCAAGAGGTCTCCTGGCTCTCTCCTCCTTTGGTTTTGGGCAGTGTGAGTGGTTCAGCCCCTTTGAGGTTGAAGAAAACAGTGCCTGGGGTGGGAAGGCTCTGCAAGCTCACCCATCTGTGCCTGATGAAGAGGCACCCAGAACTATGCTGGTCCAGCTATGACTGGGTACTGGACTGGCACTGGGAACTTCCCCGCCTCTCTCCCCTGCCCAGCACAGTGATGCTGCTCAGCAGCATATAGAGTCTGGGCTTCATGGCTGCAGCAAATGCAGCTGCACTTGTTAGTGCCCAGGAAAAGGGTGGTCAGGGTTTGAAGTGTTGGGTACATCACCCAGCAACCATTGTGAGCAGTTGGGATCAGCAGTTTCTCTCTGCAACCCATGAGGGGGTTAAGTGAAAAATGAAATGTCTCTTTATCTCCTTCCTTGTGCTTTCTCATCTCCGCCAACAGAGATGAAGATGGGGGAGGATTTTTTTTTCTATATTTAGCTTTGGAGAAATTGCTGTAACTAATCAGCTTTAGGATACTAGGCTCTCTTTTATTTTATCTTCTTCTGTCACTAAGACCTTGTCATGTGGCCATGGACTGCAGTTTGCTGTCTCTCTCTGCCAGGCTTTTTTTTTTTTTTTTTTCACTGAGTCAATTAATAACCCATAAAAATAACACTTCCAGCTGTTCCACTTGCAGCTGCTGGGCTGGAGTCTAATTACCTGGCCTTGGATCCCAAATCCTGCTTTGCATGTAAAAGTGCCAGTGAATAGGAACAGGCAGAGGAGATTGCAATGCAAAAAAGGCATGCAGTTTGGGGTGCTATTTTTAGCTTTTCAAGCCAAATGTAAAAGACCCTTAGGCTGCTTGTGTCCTGCTGAATCTGATCATATGCACAGTATTGTTCCCATGGCACAGTGCAGCAGCCGGGGTGGGTTGGGGCTTATTTTTGGCAGTTAGCTTGTCTGTATTTGAAACCTCCTTCTGGGCTGATTTGAGCGATGCTGTGCTGCTGTGGCTCACAACCGCGTGCTAAAGGTTTGTTTGCAATCACCTGCAGTTCCTCGTGTGTGGCTGAACATGGCAGTGCTGGATGTGGCCATGGCAGTGATGAGGAAAGAAGTCACACAGTTGCTCACCCAGTAAAGAATTTGCTTCTCACATAGTAGTGGTAAAGGGGTGCCCAGCCCCCTTCAAGAAGTCCTTTCCTAATGATTGAGGTAGAAAATTAACTTAGCTGGAGCTCTGGTGGATATACAGTGATCTCCCTCCTGTGTCACCCTGTCTATCTTGCACCCTCTTCTGCTTCCTGAGCTGGATGTCATCTTTGCATGACCTTGGTGAACAGATTCATGCTTTGCTTCTCTGTGGTTTGGGGGGGTCTTGCCTCTGCTCAGCTGCTGCTGCCTCAACTCCCACCACTGCCATATTCTTCTGTCCTCTTGCTACCTCATAAGTGTTCAAGGTGTCCTGGAGTACTTTCTTGCTCCCCATAGGAGTGGTGCAGTGAAGGTCCAGGAATGTGCCAACACAGGGTGTTGGGGATGGGGCACTAAGGAAGTACTGGGCTTGTTTCCAGTCTCTGTCCAGGGAGTTGTTCTGGGGCATATTGGTTCTTTTCATCACTGGGCTTTTGTTTAATTCAGTCTCAAGTTATGTCCAAAAGCAAATCAAATAGAACAGCTGTTCATGAGCTTAATTTTAAATACTTAGTGGTCATACATCAGTCTGTAGCTACCAGCTTGAAGCCATGACTGCACATAGGCTTCCTGTGCTGGAGAGCATGCCCTTCATTACACCCAGTCATTTTGAGACTGCTATTTGGAGGCTGCCCTCAGAAAAAACTCCTACGCATCCCATTTGCACAGGGGTTGCAGAGCTAGTGCTTGACTCAAAGGGAAACTCTACCTTTTCCTTCTCTGCTCAGGCTCCCCCTACCCCATGCTGACAGCTACATGAGCCAGGAGGTGTTAAGTATGTCAGAGAATCACAGAATGCTTTGGGTTGGAAGGGACCTTGCAAGGCCATCTAGTCCAATGGCTCTGCAGTGAGCAAGGACATCTGCAACTAGAGCAGGTTGCACAGAGCCCTGTCCAACCTCACCTGGAGTGGTTCCAGGGATGTGGCATCAACCAGCTCTCCGGGCAACCTGGGCCAGTATTTCACCACCCATATTGTTAAAAATTACTTCCTTCTCTCCAGTGTAAATCTCCCTCTTTTAGTTTAAAACCATCACCCCTTGTCCTGTCACAACAAGCCCCGCTCAAAAGTCTGTCCCCATCCTTCTGACAGGCCCCTTTAAACACTAAAAGGCCACAAGAAGGTGTCCCCAGAGCCTCCTCCTCTCCAGGATGAACAACCCCAACTCTCTCAGCCTGGTCTCACAGCAGAGGGGTTCCAGGTGTTCCAGAGGTGTGGGCCATCTCCGGGTCATCTCACATCCCTAAAGAGATGGAGCCAGACTCTCGATGGGTATCTCTTCAGTGGAGCTCTGCTACCACCAGTTCACTTATCCAGGGATAGAAGTTCCTATCAAGCTGTGTTCAATCTTGCCTAGCAAAAGAGATTGCAAACATGGCTTTCCATCAGGCAGTCCATTAGCCAAATTAATTCCAGGATAGGGAGTCAGCCAGTGGTGCTGGAGGCCCAGACAGATGGATGCTGCAGCCACGTCAAAATCAGCAGAGTTGCTGCTCACTGTGTGCCAGCCGCTGGGCTGGAGGCAGCTTCTGCTCAGTGATGTCCTGTGCTTCACACCTTCCAGGAGCACTGAACTCCCTGCGATTGGTGTCACAGACAATTCAATTGGAAGGAACATCTGTCTCTAAATTGAGCTCCCAGTTCAGGCTGCCACCGCTGCAAGTAGGTGACATTTTTTTTAATGTGCTTTGCTTCCTTTCTTTAATCTCCCAAACACAGGCATGCCTGTGGAGTACAGGAAGGTTCCTCCCCTGTGACAAGGAAAAAGAAATTAGCCAGCAGATCGAGCGTGTATAGCAAATAATGAGATTGCCTTGGATACAGGACTGGAATTCATGCAAAGAATTCTGCTGATCAGAGAAGATAAGCAGCATTTCTAGGGTGTCATGAGACTTACGTTTCTAAGTGTTTTCTAAGAGAATCTTGGATACAGGCTGGCAGCACCAGCCTGGTCCACAGACAGCGTGATTTAAAAAATAAAGCCTGAAATAACTATACGGGTAGTTATTTTGGTGTGTATCATAATGATGTGCCTTATTTTCCTTCAGGCATGGGAATAAGCTGCACAGACACACGCAGTGTTCCACTGGCAGGGCAGCCGCCACAAAGAAGGCTTGTCCCGACAGAGCCCCACTGAAAGGGCCTAGTGTTTGCCCACGGGGTGCAGACCCAGTACTGGTGGAGTCAGTGTATAGTTTAAAAGGAGATGGATTTGTGGAATACTTTTAGTAGTAAGTAATTGTTTCTTATTACTCCTATTTATTACAAAGAATAAAATCAACATTTTACAGGCATACCTGATGAGCGACCCAACAGCTTGATTCAACACTTGTTGAAGGCGATGAGAGTATTTGTACTGTCAGACTCATTAAAGGATAGTAAACAGCCTTAGTTTTTATTTTTATAGGAAATTTACTCATCCTTGCATTTGCTATGCCTCTTGGCTGAGACTGATATTTTTTTAAGGATAGAAAAGTGTTATTAATGAACTGACATGATCCAGTCTGTCCTTTCACTCACTTAGAGACACAGGCTGTGAGGAGGTGCCCGGTGCTCCCAGGCAAAAGGGGTGTTTCCCCTAGAAAAGCTGGGCATTCTGAACAGCCCAATAACCCCTCCCTGGCTTGCAACTCCAAGTCCCTGCATTACAAGCATGACATCTTCAGCAATTATAAAATACAGAATCACAGAATCACCAAGTGGTAGGGGTTGGAAGAGACCTCTGGAGATCATCTGGTCCAACCCCCCCTGACAAAAGCAGGGTCACCTAGAGCAGGTTGCACAGAAGAAACCCCAGAGCAGGAGGTACCCCAGCACAGAAGATACCCCAGCAAATAAGTTACTATCCAAGTGTTTTTCCCTTTATAGTGGAAAAAAGGTTGTGGGTGTGAGTCCCTTCTCACATTTTGTCCCCCTGTGCCACCCGCTGCTATCTGAGGGATAAATAATCCTGTGAGAAACCCGAAGGGTTTCTCCTCCTCCTCCTTATGCTGCCCCAAAGGGTGTCTCCTCTTCCTTGTGTTCCCTCAAGAAAACTGTGCTAATACCTTGTGTTACAAATATCCAACATGGGTACTGGAACCAGTGTTGGACTTGATGCTTCATCCAGAACACACACTCTGCTGGCTCCTCACACTTCAATTATTTCTGTATGAGCAGCCCCCCCAGCACCACCTGCTCACATTTGCTTTAGCCCTGCACTGCTTGGGAGCAGTGACACGGAATGCAATGCAGGAAGCCTCGTGTGGTTATGGGCTTTGTAATTCAGGGACATCAGTAAGGGCTGGGAAGCTTTCCACATGGTCATCCCAATTCGTCTATTTTATGAATCGGGACTTGGTCCTATTTGTTAATGTTCGTCTCCATAACCTTTGCTATGTCAGCAGTGCCTGTGCTCTGATGTCAGCTGCTGGAGCCCAAGTGCTGGCAGCTGGTGTCTCTGGCCAGCTCCCAGCCTCCAATTCAATTTTCCTATCAGTCACTTGAAGAGAAAGAAAAAAACATGTTTCTGACTGCTCATGGCATCACAACATACAGGGCTTCAGTCTACAAAGTCATTTAAGGCTTTTCTACACCGTGACACCTGGAGAAGTTCATATAAATCAAATAATGGTACGAAGTTAATGCACCTTCACTTAAACCGCACTGAACTACAGTAAACTAAGGCCAGTTTAATCCTGAATAAAAGTCTCAGCACAAGAGTTTAATGCCTTCTAGGTTTTGTACATTAACACCACCTCTCTGAACACAGGCAGGTCTGGAGGTATTTTGCCCTCTTCCCAACCGTCTTGGTGGTGCAAAAACTACCACACAAATAAAAGGCAACAATTTGGGAATAAGGGGATCACCTGGGAAGTGAGGAGCTCTGCTCTGCATTCTTGTACTGACCTCCTCTGTGACTTTTCCTATAGCATTTTATGAGGCTCAATACTTATATCTGCCTATTCGCATTATTAGTATCTTCCCTGCCATTACAAAAGGCTTTAAGATCTCCAGAGATATGTGGAGAAATGTCTCTTCCTGCAACATTTCCCCAGGATGGGCTATATGGGGAGCTTACACAAGTACATACAGCTGTTACAGATGAGCACATTCTGGTCCCTATCTGGAGGACTGAACTTGGGTGTCACAGTTAATTTAATTTTAAAAGTCACTGTATTCACACCATCTCACATCCAGCACCAGCAGAGACTGGCTTCCTAGACTGACAAGGGAATGACAAAATTGTGACACCCAGTGAAGTACGTACAACACATTTAATAAGAACTGTGTAAACCAGAATTGCATGTCCCCAGGGCACAACTCTGTCCCATTAGCTGTTTGTCAGTCATCGTACTTATTTGAGCTGGAAATCACTTGGGCCCTTTTTCCTGATTTTAAAGGTTTAGGAGACAGGCATTATTTATCTTAGTGTAGCCAGTGGTACATAAAAAATTCCACCTACTCAGATGGGACTGATTTATTAGGGAACAGCTCTTGAAGAATTTCAGTATATCTGAACTCAAAATCTCATCCTTCTTCCACCTACTTCTAATAAACATACAGCTCAGCAGCAAGGTCTTGACTGAACACATGTTGAGAACTCCTAACAATCTCCTCCCTTCAGTACAGAAGCTGCTAAGATGAGATCTGCTGGGCAGTGAGAAGCCAGAACCACTTTACTTCTATTCACTCTCTGGGATGCAAACAAAAGAAAGCAGAGCAAGTCCTGGCCTGCTGAAATTCCAGGGGCTTCCACTGAACTACAGCGAGGCCAGAGGCGTACTGAACTGTTTTTTGTATACACCATCCCTGCATTGCTCCCAGCTAATTGTACTTTAAGTTAGTTATTATTAATAATAAAGGACTGACTGCCAATGGTTCTCATTTATTTCCATGGTGATATTGCCTACAAGAAGGTAAATGATGGCTTTCAGTTGGGTAACCAAAGTTCATAACATGAAAGAATGAGAACCAGCAGTGTTCTGATGGCTGGGAGGGACTGACATGTGCATAACCCCCTGAAGGTCCGACTGCCCTTCAGATCCAGCCAGCTGTGTTCCCAGTTGTCTGAAAATATTGAATGGTTTGCACTTTTGGCCTGTGTCCTCTTGGCTTCAGTCTTCAGCGTGCCTCACAGCTTTCCCTAAACATCTTACTCATTTATTCATTTATATTGCTGCTAACGATGCACCACGGGAGCTGCCATAAATGAAGATATATCAGGAATATAAACTATAGAAACATTAAAAAAACTTATTATGTTCCTCTGCTATGTCTATCTTGTTAAGATTAAGGTTGCTGCAGAAAACGGGTGAGACAGCTACCATGATTGATTTAGACATTCAATTATGGACTTTCACTTTAATGCTTCCACTCTATCAATAAACTCCAAGCACCTTTAAAAGTCCAAATACAGCTTTTCTGGTTATACAGCCATTTGGTTAAGTAGAATAGTGGCAGACAGTCAACATTAAAACACTTCCCAGAATCTAAAGAGAGAAATGTTTGAACAAAGAGGAATCTGAGTGGGTGTAAATTCCTCGCCCTGCTATACTGGTAAGATTATATCTCAGACTTTCAGAGCAGGAAAAGGATGTTACAGGCATAATGGCAGGGAATATCAATCAGATAACTAAATCTAATTACAGAGTTACTAGATTAACTAGTTAACTTCAGCTACAGGAAGGCAACTGGCCAAGTGTCACAACAGAAACCAGACTCAGAGAAACAATTTCTCAAGAGATTAAACAACTTCTTGTAACAACTAGTTTTAGATCTGACAACAGACTATTCTTGACAGACTTTAAAAGAAACACAGTTTGTGTAAGAAGAGCTGTAGCTGAATCACCGTGAATTCAGCCTTCCTAGAGAAAGAATTGCACTGAAAGGACAGGATAATGACTCTAAATTTTAGTAGAAAAAATTAGTTTCTGAGGGAGTAAGCCAATAATAAATCATGTTCTGGGCAAACAAATAGAGTCACTGAAGGGAACAGAGACGTGGGCCCCTAATTTTCAAGTTGGTATTTTAACACATTTTGTGATACACTGGTACTGTACAAAACAGAATTATATTTCTTGCTTTTAGTACATCGCGGTTAAACCACGCTAGACATGTTCTAAGGCAGAACTTCTTCGGACATTCCAAACTGCAGAGCACCCCAGGCTGGGTAACCGTTGGCTGAAGACAGACAGGAGACAGGAAGATGCTCTAGCAGTGACTGGGGCAGGTCCCTGGACCAGGCACTGTGTTCCCACAGTGGGTGCAGAGTTCCTGCTGGATGGGGCAGAGCCGGGTGCCTGAAGAACTCCCTGCAGATGCTGGTGCCCAGTCTGGACACCTCCAAGTCCCTGGGACAGGCTCAGCATCTCCTTGAGTGATTAGCCTAAATGGTGCAACTGCTTATTACTAGTGAAACGGTAAGAGTGTTTTATCTTGGAGATGCAATCTGTGATCCTGGGCTGCAGTTCTTCATCCTTTCATCAGCGATTAAACTGTCGCAGCCAGGTCTTTGGGGCAGTTTCTCTCTTGTTCTTGCTTCCCCAGGCCTGGCACCATCACCCTGAAGCACCCAGTGACACCACTATGGTTGCTCCACACCATGGCTGTTACTCTGGACCCTCACACCCTCCATTGTGCTCAGCGTCTAGCCTGCACGCCTCAGAATCTGCATCACTGCCTAACCTGACCTCTTGCTTCCCATTGTACTTGGCCACTGCTCAGAGTCCCTGATGAGCCACAGGGCCAGACAGAGCTGTGGCCTTGACTGCAGGAGAGATGTGTAGAATCATAGAATTGGTTTGCTTGGAAGAGACCTTTAAGATCACAAAGTTCAACCATTAACCCTGCGCTGCCAGGGCTCCACTAAACCATGTCCCTCAGCACCACAGCTCCACAGCTTTGAAACCCCTCCAGGGATCAGGACTCCACGACTGCCCTGGGCAGCTTGGGCCAGGCACTGACAACCCCTCTGTAAGAAATTGTTTCTCGTGTCCAACCTAAACATCCCCTGGTGCAACTTGAAGTAATTTCCTCTTGTCCTGTTGCTTGTTTCTTGGGAGCAGAGACCAACCCCACCTGGATCCAACCTCCTGTCAGGGAGTTGTCAAGAGCGAGGTCTCCCCTGAGCCTCCTTTTCTCCAGGCTGAACAACCCCAGGTCCCTCAGCTGTTCCTCGCCAGACTTGTGCTCTAGACATTTCCCCAGCTCCGCTGCCCTTCTCTGGACACACTCCAGCCCCTCAATGTTCTTCTGGGAGTGAGGGGCCCAAAACCAAACCCAGGATTCGAGGGGCGACCTCCCCAGTGCCGAATACAATGGGACGGTCCCTGCCCTAGTCCTGCTGGCCATACCAGTGCTAATCCAAGCTAGGATGCAGTTGGCCTTCTGGCCACCTGAGCACGCGCAGGCATCTCTCTCAGGGCCACTGTCCCCAGGCTGCCCCAGGCACCCCGCGCCCCTCAATGCGCATGCGCGCCCATCGCTTCATTTCCCCCCCGCCCCCCCCACGCCCTCGGAGCCTTGGTCAGTGCGCAGGCGCAGCAGCATCGCGGGGGGAGCCCGTCCTCAGGCCTCCCCCGCCCCCCGCTGCGCATGCGCCCCGCCTGGCCGCGGGCCAAGGCCCGCCCCCGCCCTGTCACTAGTAACAACAGGCGGCGGCGGGTACGCGGTGCCCCTCCCTCGCCGGAACCGGCGGCGCTGTCTCGCGCCGGCATGAGGCCAGAGCGCGGCCGGCCGTCGGCACGGGAGGCGGTAAGGGTCGCCCTGTTCCTGCCTCCCCCTCCTCAGGCCTTGGTGTTCCTTCTCCTCCCCTAAGCCCCCTCCACCGTCACCGGTGCTGTTCCCCCGCGGCAGGTATCCCGCCGTCCGTCCCTTGCCAGCTCTCCGCCGGGCTCCCCTCAGCGTTCGCGGCAGCGGCCGGGGCCCCGCCGTCAGCCCCGAAGGGCGGGTGGGTGGTGGCGGCGGTGGGTTGGGGGTCACAGCGGGGAGCCGGCCGCTGGGCTCTCGCCGCCCTGGGGCGGGTGGTTAGCCCCGCCGGAAGCCCCTCCTGGGCAGTGCGGGGCTCTGCCGGCGCCGGGCAGCCCGCGGCCGGGCTGTCACAGGTGTCCGCCGGCTCCTGGCTCCTCCCGGAGCGGCCCCGCCGTGGCCCAGCCTGAGGGGGCTCGGGGAGGCGGGGGCAGCGCGATCTTGGCGAGCGGCGGAAAGGAACGCGGAGTTTCTTTGTTGTGTAACTCTTTTGTCCGAGGATTAGAGAGGGTTTGCGTTTTGGGTTTGTTTTTTTTTTTTCTGATTCAGGCGGGTTGTTTTTTTTTTAAAAAGACGGGCAGTTATGGGTAAATGCCTCGCCTGAATAGGATGTTGGGGAAACTTTCTTGAGGTTCTTGAATTTATTGTTGGTTCCTTCTGTGTCCGAGGAGCTGCCGCGCTCCTTAGCCGGAGACGGTAACGCTTTCCAGAAGCACTGGAGATAGTGTGAACTCTTAAAAAAAAAAAAACCCAAAAAAAAAAACCCCAACAAAGGTAAAACTAACTTACTGTAATCAAACCATTTTTCGCTAAAATTAGTCTGTCTCATCTCCAGGTGCTAGCGCCAGTATTTTTCATAAATGTAGTTGCATTCAAGAGAGCCCGGGACAAACATCTGCTGGGGAAAGCAGGCACAAAGCCATGGGACCCACTCTTCTGTGTTCTGCTATGGAATTTTTTCTGGCCTTATAGTGGAATGTTTGTAGTTCTAAGTTTTTCTCCCTGGCTGTCTCTTAAGTTTCACTCTCAAAAGTCTTAATTAATTTTATTTGGAAATGATGGAGGAAGGCTTTGTATCAATGACCTGTAGTGATATTTTTTTATTTCTTTCTGAAAACAAGAGTTTTTAACACTTAGTGGGTTTTTTTAAATCTCCTTAATTGTTTGTTTTGCATTGTTTGGTTTTTTTTAAACCAGTCCCGATTCAGCAATGCTATTCTGCCCTTAGCTGCTGTGCGTCAATGTTTGGTTCTCAGCAGCAGCACAGGAAGTCTCACCATCTGAGAAAGAGTCATGAAGTGTGTTGGAGATTTGTTACTAAAATTGGACTGCAAATGTGTTAATTTTGTATCATCTTTAGAAGAAATAAGTCAGTTCTGACAAAAAAAAAGGGGGGGGTTTCAGAGCCCTGTACTGTCTTCCAAAAAAATTGTCATCAAGGAATTCTGAAGGATTTCCTGTAGGATTGCTGGCATGGTATCATGCTCAGAATAATTGTAAGAGAAGATTGAAAATGGCTTCCTATGTTTAACAGATGGCTTTAAACATTTATTTTTCAGGCTTGAGTTGATCTTACGAACTGCAGCTATGGTGCAGAAGTATCAATCCCCCGTGAGGGTGTATAAACACCCTTTTGAGTTAATTATGGCTGTAAGTACTCATTTTTGCTGTACTTTTCCTCCCTACAGTTCCTTGTGTTGCTAAGTACTTACTGGGTTCCGTTTGACAGTTACTGTGGAATGTATAAATCTGAAACGATACTCAAAATAGGAGATGTATGTTTTGATGGCTTCTTTTCTACCTAGAGTATTGTTTTTTCACATACTGTGTTCTCTCTTTCTCCCAAAGTTTACATATAGTTCACAGATTTATTTTAAAGTTAGAGCAAAAGAGGGCTTCAAGTATACTTCCTGTTGATTACTGGAGGCAATCTATTTTAGCATGGGAGAAAATGTCCAGGATATTGATTAAAAGATTGTTGTGGTTGAGTCTTCATCAGTATAGAGTTTACAGGATTAGAGAGCTGTGAAAACAAGGGTAAGCCTGAACAAAAGAGGAGAAAGTTCTGAGCACTGGTAGTGCTTTTTTGGGATGAAAAAACTACTACTAGGGAGCCCAGAGGGATGAACAAAAAGCCTCTTGAATGTATTCTTGCTAATTTGTGTGCTGATGTTACAAATATTAGCAACAACGAAAGTCCTAATTAGGTTCCCTTTTCTTTCTCTCTGTGCCCTTCTCCCTCCATTATTTCCTTTTGAAAACAGAAAGGAAGTAGTATTTGGCATTTTAAACTATATTCAGCCAAAGCCACATCTGTGCGGCTGTCATGAGTTACGAAGGGCAGTTGAGGAGAGCAGTCACATTGGCTTCTACTAGATAAAAGCAGTTAATAATAATCTAACTAGGAATTGGTTTGTTTCACTTGATGAAAATCCTGTGTTTAATAGCTTCAGAGGAGAATTTTAATAGTGTTCATAGTGTAAATATTTAGATAGATCACGTGGTTTGGAGTGCAGACTTCCTTAGAGAAGTGATCTTGTGCAGTTACAGGGCAAAAAAGAATTAGCTCACTCTACAGGGAATACTTCAATTGCTTTTTATCTTACTCCTAAAGCTGCCTCTGGTATCACACATGCAGGTCTTACTCTTGCAAGCACTTCAAGGCAGCAAGTGGTTATTTTTGAGTGGTGAAGAATCTGGCTGTGGTGTGTTTAAAGTCTTTTAGGACCTCGCTACACTCCAACAGTAAGGCTTCAGATGGTTTCTAATTTAAGTTTGATCATGTATCTAACTTTAGCCTCAGCAAAGTGTACTGGTTCCTGTTCTTGGATCGGTCAACTAAAATGAGCTTCCTCAACAAAATTCTCTGGCTCTTTGCTGAACAGATGAGTCTTTACTTTGCTGTTGAGTTGAAGGCAAAAATTTCTTCTTTTAGGTTATGTCCTCACAGATATTTTGTGTCCAAATGCTGACATCAGGATTTTTCACTATTCTTTATTGGGTGTAATTAGAAACATTTCTGGCTATTATTGTCTTTGAATTGTCAAACTGTTCTGTTTCTTGGAGATAACATTTAAAGAATAATCTTTAACAAATATTGTCTTTTCTTACGTGAATGCTTTTCTTCTTTGGGAAGAAAGAGGTTATATTACACATGCAACTAGGTTGAAACAATAGTTGGGAAATTAAAGCAGTGAACTAAGAGGAGAAGAATGTTCATAAAAAGAAACAGCTGAACAATAGGATGCTTTCTGAGACTGGAAGTTTAGATTACCGCTATGTGTATGATTTAGTCTGTGAGGGCAGTGAGTTATTACTTGAACTGGTTGAGAATGTGACCAGTGGATGAACATCCTTCTCCTGCTGTGTTGCTTCTGTTATTCCTCATAACTTGCAAAATTCCTGGTGGTGATCTATCCAAACTGTTCATGTGTTTTGTGAAGTATGTAGAGGAGTGCTTCCATGAGCCAAATTCTTTGAAGAATATAAACAGTCTATGATAGTTTGATGCTTTTTGTTACTGTTTTCCCTTGGTTGAATAGTGTTTGCGTAAGTTGTGAAGTATTTCTGGAAGGAATATTTGTCAGATTTTGTTCTCGCTGTACTGGAAGTACAATGTTGTGTATTCTCAACAGAAAAGGGCTATAATGTTATTTTAACAGCACCAGCAGCTCTTCTGAAATGAGGAACTCATCTTGGTATATACCAAAATTGAATTTAAACACAACAAATGACTTTAACACTGTTTTGTTTGATCCCCCTTCCTCTGTCCCTCTCTCTTATTTGAACCCAATCTTTGGGTGAATATTTCCTAAATAGATTTCTATACCAGAGACACTCAGCTGTCAGGAAAAAGCCTCTTGAAGAAATCTTTGGTCAACGTGGCAGCAGTATTCTTTATGCTGAGGTGTCTAACAAAAATCACTGTTTCCAGCCTGAGTCTTGTGTGGGGTCTCATTTTTTGTCTTAAGGTGCCGAGTACTTTTAAAATTTTTATTTGGCAAATGGTCCTTCCTTTGAGAGTTTCGAGGAACTTCAGAGGTGATTCATTGTATAGAAATGAAGATCCCCAATGTCAGTGAAGCCCGTGTGGACTGTAAAGATTTCCTGTGATACATGTTCCAATTACAAATTAGAACTCATTAAGTCAAATTAATATTTAGCTTTCAGATAGAGAAATCAGCATAAAATCTTTCTTTTCTGCAAGCATCTGAGTGCTGCTTGCAGAATGGGTCATTTACACTACAAACTTCCGATTTGCCCACTTTTCCTTTCCTGAGTTTCAGAGAGGTACTTGAGGGAGAGTGAAGTACAATCAGCATTCCATTCATGCTGCTCTAGTGTGTTTGGAAATAACTTCTGTGAAGGGTGAGTGTAGTTAAGACAAAAAAAGGCATTTAATTCCCCTTTGATCTAAACCAAAATTGACAAGTGTTTTGTGGACAGTTATGATAAAAAGACTTCTAAAATAGAGGCAGTGAAGATTCTTTTTCTAATTGATGTTGAAAATAAGGCTCTCATGCTCTTCCACTGAAATCCAAAAGTCATCTGTGAAACCCTAATGTGCATCTGTGACAATATACTTCAAGGCACAAGCCCTTATCTCTGAAGGCTGTGAGAGAATTGGTGAAGTGCTGTTTCTGGTAGTGAGTTGGAACATCCATTCCTGCATGCTGCTTGCATTCCCTTATCATTAGAGGCAGGCTATGTAAAATCTAATATAAGCTACTTCCCTTGAAGATTTCCTTTTACTGGCAAATTGCATGATTCCAGATAATATCTAAGTTGCCTTAAAAGCAGTAAGAACTGGATGCAAATCTTTTAATGAAACTTATCTCCTGAAATTGAAAAGATTCTAGAATCGTAGGCTCAAAATGTTCCCATTTTAATCTGACACGCCTAACACAGGCAATGTGATTTCACCAAAGGGTTACCAGTGCTGACATGATGGCTTTTGGCTGCCCTGTGGCATATCTGTCATAATTAACTTCTTGAAAACTCTGTGTGTGTGTGTATATATATAAGAAAATAAAATACCCAAACTAAAAACTCATGCAGCTGTTCATCAGACTGAATAGAATCTTGCTTTGTTTTTCTTCCCGTTTATGTTGAAGTTTACATAATGCTGGAAGCAGCTGAAATGTGGAAAAATGACTGTTTACTTAGACTCACTTGTCAAGTTACCAAGGTTAAATATATTGGAGAAAAACTGTGAAGCTGCTTTTCTAAAACTTTTACAGATTATAGATTCAATCTTTTATATTAGCTTAAGGAGGTTTACATTTAAAGTAATATAGGGACTTTGCTGAATGAGTAGTTCTTAATATTAAAAGGCAGATAAGAGCTTGAATCTTAACAGGCATGAGGCTAAAATTAACTTTGAAGATTTAGAGCTCATTTTCAGCCTGACATGTATTAGATAATTTCCCTTGAGTTTAATTTTCAAAGTAAATTTAAATATTGAATAAGCAGCTACTATGGCATTCCAAGGGTAGAATTCATGAAAAAGGAAAACAAATAAGATTTCTTTTTTAAACAATTGATGTGTTGAATTGAAGTATTGACCCAGAGGGTGGGTTGTGTTATGGTGTGGATTTTTTTAGTTTCTGGAGGTTCTGGAAAAAGTATTTCTCTTCAGCCCATTTAGAAAATGTTCTATGTACAGCCACAAATTCCATAGTTTCAGAAATATGAATAGTAATGTGACTGAACACAGCATATGATTTAAACCTGTCCTGTTATGTTCATTTGACCAAACATAGATTTTAAGAACTTGTGGCTCTCTGGAAGAAAAGATTTTCAAATCTGTCTGACAGGAGGAAGACTTTCAAAACTATTTTGCATTCTTTTGAATACTAAAAGAATGTTTCTTTGTTAAAGTTCCTGATGTTTGTCAGCTTCCACTGGTGCCAGTGAAGTCTGTAGGTAAACTACTCATGAGCTTGCAGTTGTGGAAATAACACAATTTTATTTAAAAATCAAAATTGCAGTTCATCTTTCACTGCCTTGAGACTGAAAACTATTTCCTTCCAAACTACATATTCTCACTGAAATCCTTTAAAAAAACCCCAGACAAACTGCCCACAATTGGCCTCCTGTTTTTCCTTTGTTCTGATAGATTCATGCTTTAGACAGTTTAGAATTTCTTTCTTGAATATAATGTGTAATGGCCTTTTCATTATATTGTAATTTTAATGGTTCAAATTTGCTGCTTTAGGACAACAGGCTGACTGGCTTTCTTGGGTTTTATAGATCTGAAAAGAATAGTGTTTAAGGTAAATGTCCATCAATTAAAGTATCCCTATATTACAGGAAAGTAATAAGATTGTAGATGGCATAAATACGCTTCAATAATAGAAGAGATTAGAAAAAAATCTTTTTTTTGAGATTGACAAATCGAAGTATAGTCCTTTGATCTAGACAGTAATGAGTTTCCTGATCAGGCAGTGCATCTTTTCATTTTAAAGGATATTACTTTAAAATGCCATTTTTAAAAAACCCTGACTGTATCAAGTGCCACAAATCCTTACAGTTTTTATTCCTTCTAGTCTCATTTTCTTAGAAAAAATACATTCCACACAACACATGAAGAGGGGCTGAGAGGCTAATCACAAAAACAAAGCCATTCTCCAAGCTCTTTTGAAAGCACAGGGTAGACTTTACTGTATAGAGAAGTAATTTATTCCCTTGCTGCAGTGCACCTTCTCGAGGATTTTCCTTGGATGCTTAAAGTGTGGGGACGGGAGCAACTGAGTGTCTGCTTCTACCTGCTCAGCAGTTTTTCCCTTAGGTTGTGTGACTCCCAAACTCTCATCTGTTTTGCTTCCTGTCTTTGTTAAAAATTCAGGCTTGTTTACTGTTGGAAATATATTGGTAAATCTGGGGTGGAATGGTACTTTGTATGGATTTTGTTATTTTATATTAAGTCTCTGCAGTTCAGCAGCTATTTTATGTCATTGTTGATGGTCTCTTGGGTTAGCACATGAAGGAATAAATGAACTTTTGGTCACTTGTTTGGAATGAATTGTGCCAAACAAATGTAAGGGTTAAGTTGAGCAGTAGGGAAAAATATTGACTTAGCAGCTTGCTTACTGTGCAATTTGTCTTGTTTCGTGGCCTGCTTAGCTATTTCCATGGCTGTTTCCTGCTTTTTGTGGGCAAACACATGACCTGACTGTAGCTGACAGCTGCAGTTCCCTTGTTCACCAAATGCATTTAGTCTGTTTTTTAACAAGTCTTTTTACACTTTAAAAGCTAAAACACCACTACTGTCAAACTCTGAAAGGTGTCAAAAGAAGAAAAATATGTATCAAAACACTTCTTGTTGCTCTGTTCTGAAAGCACTCTGAGTTTTTCACCCTTTGCAGGTGTCCTAGCTCTGAGACTGGTGCGAAGTACTGCTTTAGGATCTGTTGACTGGCCAAGTGGTGTTGCCTTTGAGTTAAAAAAAAAAATCTTAAACAGGTGGAAACATGCGGCAGAAAAGAAGTGGTCAACACATTCCACACAGTTTCTAGACTCAGGGTACTACAGTTATGATGTGGAAAAGGGAGAACTTCATGTCTGTAATTTAACATGTGGTTAGGCATTAAGCAGCATGTGTAAAAGCCTTCAAAACCCTGTGGCAGGGAGCTATGATTTTTTTGGGTTTTTTTTTATTTTAAAAACACGCCCAATGAGAAGCCAGGCGTTGCTTAAGGATCAGAGATCAGCTGCAGATGTAGAACGAGGTGTTTCTGTATGGTATGGCCAGCTATGGGCACCTCCAGCGTAAGCAATCTGCACTTCCTCTTCCTGTGGAGCTCCTGCTGCTGCCTGAGAGCAGAGGATTTGAGCTGTTGTACTTTTAGGAGACAAGCACACCATGAAGGAGGGGAGTAGAAAGAAAGCCTGAGGGACTGGAAGCAACCTCTGAGGATGTTCCATAAAGCACCTTTGTCACAGTCCAGATTTTGGAACACAGAATTGAGGGGTGTTGTGATTTCCATAACCATAATTGGTTTTTGCTTTGTGCTTAATTTGAACTCAGTATATTTCTGGAAGAAGGGTGGCAATGTGATCTTAAAACTGTTGTATTCTGCATATAGAATGGATCTTCTGAGAATTTGCAAGGAAATCAGCTAATTAGTTGAAGTTAAAATTAATTACAGGTTAGTCCTAAATGGTCTATTTCTTTTCTCCCAAATGAATTTGTCTTCCAATTTTTCATGTAGTTTAAAATTACTGTGTATATATTCTAAATGAAGCATGAGGCTGTTAAGCTGAGTTAACTCCTTTTGTCTGATTTTTGTGGTATAGTTAAGGCAGGTCAGGTTAGCAGCTCAGGTGAAATGTCAGTGCAGGCCTATTACAGGTAATTTAAAAATTCTACTTTTGTAGAGTTAATTTGAATGCAGCTGGTCTCAGCTGTAATGAGTCAGTGATGTCTGAGGTGAGAGTCATGAACTCACAGTGTGGTGGTAATGTGGCTGAGAAGTCTGTGTTGGAAGGATTGGCCAGCATCACTTGGGCTCCACTGCAGTGTGGGGCACTGTTGCCAACAGAGTCCAGGCAAGCAATAAGCCATCAAAATTTGAGATCGGGTCTCAAGGTCTTGGGTTTTCTCTGCATTGCTTTTCTTTGTGTAATGCTGATTTCAGCCCAGTCCCCAGAGGTTCTCAGCTTGTGGTTCCTGGACACTGACTTCTAAGGTCAGAGAAACATAACCGAATAGGTGGTTTCCTATTGTAGTGAAGCTCTTGTATCCGCTTGCTCTCTTTGCTGTCTTGCAAAGGCACGTTCATTGGCAAGCCAGTTTAGGGACATAGGCTGGTCAAAAGCTCTCTTGGAAAAAAAGGCAAATAAATACCTCATCAGCCTGATGTCCTTGTCAGCTTGCTTAAGGCTGAGCACCCTTGTGGGGCAGGTTCTCATCCCCTCCTGCCCTGCCAGTGAGCTGATGGCAGCTGGCCACAAGAAAGAGCAAGCAAGTCAGCAGGCTGTTTGTTTGTCAGCACATTATGCTGCAGGAGCCCTCGGTTCTGTGGGGAAATCATTAAGGGTCTGCAGTTTGAGAACTGCTGAAGCCCATCGCATTAGAGACTCGATTCAGTGCTCTTCGGGCCTGCTGGTATTTAGCAGAGCAATCTATTGGCAAATTGTGCTTAATGACTTGGAGTTGTGGATTCTGAGTGTGACTTTGGCATAAAGGGGAACCTGTCCTTACCTTAGAAAAATGAAACTTAAGTGTTTTTTATGACATAATGTGGTAGCACATGAGGTGACTGGTTGACTTTCTTGCTTGGTCTTCATGTCTGAAACTTCAGGTTTGAACATTTTCTCTCTTGGATTCCTCTCGGGTTTTATGATAAATAGGTCTGGGGACTGTATATCGGTAAATTTGAAAATAAAAATATCACAGGGCTATTGGAACCTAACAGCTTTAACTCTGGTGACAGCAGAGGGATTGTGGGAGGAAGCAAAGAGAAACTACCCTTTTGTATTAATAATGACTTTTTATTTAAGCTGGTTTAATTCTTAATTATATACCTTTAGATGATCCTAAATGAGCATTTCAAGACTTCGTCATGGTCAGATTTATGAAGTTAGTTATCTACATCTGTAGGTTTATGTATGTTTTGGGTTACTTGTTGGATAATTACAACTGTTGTATTCTGATGTTATTTAGTTTCTCAAAACTAGAATGTAGATGCTTTTTTGGAATATATGCAGATCTATCTGTGTAACAGCTGAAAACTACATTGCAAGCCTCTTAACGCTTCAGCCTTGCTGTGACTGAAAACTTTCTGCCTTGCCTACTGCTGCTGTAATATTACATCCTGTTGCTTTGATAATACTAGATCTCATTTTGTGAAAATGAATATATCTCTGGTGATGGTCAGGATGGTGATGTGTCATTTAGATTTGCTTATGCCACAACAGAAAGGGAGCAGTTAGTTTCCTGATGAGAGCACTTCCTCTCTCGAGTGCCTTCTGACTCTTCATTTAGTGAAAAATGGGAATGCTGTAGTCATTAGGTCCAGTCCAGGAACATCAGTCAGTGGAATCCTTTCCAGAGAACATTTTTTGGCTATTTTGTTCACTGTGTAAATTATACTACTTAGTTTGCAAAACTCTCTCTTTGCTGCACGATTCATTGGCCTGTGGATAAATTCATGGCTTGATGAAATTACTCCATTCTATTGAAGTGTTTCATGGTCTCTGTGGTGCAGACATTGATGTTGTAATGAATGGGATTTAAAGCAATTTCACTTGAATTTATTTGTTCTGTGTTGAATAGATGGATTTGTGCTTTTGTTTGTCTGCCTTTTTGCCATAAAAGAGAGTAAGGAACAAAGAACTGATTGTCTATTATCTATGATCTTAATTGCTTTTTAGAAAAGAATCAAGAGAGTCTTGGCTTTTTTTAATTGGCTTACCTTTTGAAGCTGGGTAGTGTCTTTCTGTTTGTGTTTCATTTGGGATACAGAATCAAGGGTGCAGAAGCTGCACCCCACCTAGCATGCCAGCAGTGGTCTTACCTGGTTATTGATATCTCAATGAGGTGTTTGGATGAGGGGAGGAGGATTGTGTTCTGTCCCTTAATGAGAACCACAGTATACCATGAGGCCTATCTAGCTCATGTGCTATGTGGCAGTGGCCAAGGGCAGTATCTGCCTCCAGGGAAAAGGGTAAGAATAAGATAAACATATGGTAACACTCTCTCAGATACTCTTTCATCCTTCAGCAATGTGTCTTGACAGCCCTTCTGGTCCTGAATGTGTCTGTGGTTTATGATAGCACTGCATGTGCTTGCTTTCTTGTGCCTTCCCAGTTCCTTTCTGGAGCCAAGTGAAGTCTATCATGACACCCTCCAGCAGGAGTGTTTGCTTCATGACACACTCTGTCAAGAGATGTGTCCTTTATCTAGAGCCTGGCTCCTGCTTGCTCAGCCTCACACCACCTGCTCCTTGTTGTTGCAAGAGGCACTAAAACCCTACTCTCATTCTTTGTGCTGCTTGCCATGTAGATCTGTAAGAGATCGCCCTCTTCTTTTTCATGGTGATGACTCTTAGTCTCTTTAGGGGTCTGTAATTCCACACAAGGAACCACAGTAGTTCTGGACTGTTTCTTCCATCACAAAGTTCTAGCCTTTCTGAGGATCTCCTGATAAGTTAGACATGTAAGTAAGTTTAAGGTTTTAAGTTTTACATTCAACTTCCTAACTTGAGGTAAATTGTCTGCAGACCCCAGACCCTGTCATGCCACATTTTGACGACATTCCACTGACATTAGTGAATGGTCAAGATTCAACTGATTTCCTTAGTAAATTTTAATTGGTTTGCTTAATAGAGTACAGCTGCTCTCTACCTGGGAGCTGATGGTATTTTTCAGGTCCAAAAGCCAAACCAAGACCTTTACAGTTGAGCTAAGTTACTTATATTGAATTATGCTCTCTTGGCAAAGCTTTCTTCGCTGTACTGATTATATTCTCGGTCGAGTGAAATCACTCTTGCAGGGCTTAGAGGCCAGTTGCCTCTGGGCCAAATGGAACCCTGGTGAGTGCAGTCTGAGACAATGAAGTCAAACCTGTTTCACTGAACCTTCATGGGGAGGGGGGATCCGACTGGAGATCAGGAGACTTTGTTCTTTGTGGCAGTACAAGTCCTGGTTAATTCCTCATTAAGCCTCTGGTTTAATGAGGAATTCTGAGCCCATACTGTAGCAGTGCTGTAGTCATCCACTCTTAAATTAAATTTGGTCTGCACAGTAATAATTTTAT
>JANIJG010011646.1:0-21876 GCA_024611175.1 Megaceryle torquata | reverse complement strand
GGGCGGGGCTGCGGGGTCTGGTGGTGTCGGGTGGGGGGGGGGGGGCGCGGGCGCGGGGGCGGGGTGGGGGGGCGGGGGCTGGGGGGGGGGGGGAGAGAGGAGGGGGCCCTTCCCGAGGCTCAATCTGGTAGGTTTTAGTTACAGTCGTTTTAGGATTTGGGCAGCGAATTGGCGCAGCTTTGGCACGGGGCGGGGGGATGAATGAGCGCCGGGGAGGTGAGGCTGCCAAGCCTCCCTCATCCCCCTGAATTGGGGATGAAGGGGGGTGGGTCACGCAGGTGGGGTGCAGCCTCCCGGGGCTGAGCAGGGTGCGGCCATCACCCCGCTCTCTGGGCAGCATCTGGACGAGCGGAGGAGGGGAGGAGGTGCCTGGCGTTGTCCGCAGGGCACCCGCAGCCCTGCAATGCTCGGGTGGACGCTTCAAATCGCGTTATCTCCATAACCGCCCGGCTCCGGCCGCTCCGAGTGGCAGCGGAGATAAGTGGATTTCCAGGGAGCGCCTGGTCGTCTGACATTTAAGACTCCTTAATCCGTAACCACCACCCCGCGGAGGCAGGATGCAGCCACGTTTCCCAGCGGGGTGCCGTGGGGCGGCCCCGGGCGCAGGTTGGTCCCCAGAGTGGTGACTCTGGCCGCTGCCGTGTCTCACCGGGGTGTCAGAATGAGGCTGCGGGGTGAGGTTCAAGGATGTGCATGAAGGTAATGGTGCCCCTGGGGACATCCTTGTCCTCTCTGCGTTGATGACCTCCTTGGACATCAAGGATATGCTGGCGAAAGGCTCTTTCTTGCTTGGGTGTTTTTGCCCGAGTTGGGCATCCCTTTGTGGCTGTGCTGTGCATTGGTGGGTTGGGAAGCTCACAGCTGTCATGGGGTTACATGGAGAAATTCCCCACCAGCACGAAAAAATACACCTTTGCTGCAGCCCTGGTGTAGGGAGGCCCACCTGGGGAGGCAGCTTCACCTCCTGCCTGCTCAGCTGTGTGTCTGCAGGACAGCAGCACGGCCTCACCACACCATCCCTGGAGGATGTGCCTGGCAGGGCATGTCTCTGGCCCTTGCTGGCCAGGCTGTGTGTGTCCAGAGCTGCCCTTGGGAAACACCACCAGAGCAGAGTGGCTGCCTGAAAGGAGGAGATGGGTGAAAACCACTCTGTGTGCCATGATGATTCGCCATCTGCTTCCAGGGCTCACTCCAGATGCTGGATTTAATCTTCCATAGCCTTTTTAATTCAGGAGTTGGCTTCTTAACGGCCCTCAGTGCCACCTCGACAGCAGAGATGAGCAGAGTGGCTGCCACAACTGGCCCTTCCAAGGATGTTCTGGAGCACCAGAGATGAACTATCTCCATGCAAATTGCCCATCTGGCGACCTGTGATACCTCTGACTCCTTAACGCCCAGGGGTAAGGCCCAGGGTAAGGCTTAGTATTTACCACACTGACCAAACCTCCCCCAGGCCTGGGTGTCCTCTCTTGATGTCTGGAGAAAATATAGTGGGTGATGGTAACTTCCACAGCATATCCAGGAGTCAATCTGGCTGGACCAGTTTTTGGAAGGATGAATGCAAAGAGAGGAGAGTGGGGGTTGTTTGGTTGACAGAGATGGTGGTTTGCAAATAACTTAAGTGAAGGACATTCTTGTGTTTGCCTCGGGGTGCCAGGTTATCAGACACTGTGTTCTGGGTGTCCTGCAGGGATATTCAGCTTTGGGAGCTTGCATCTCGAATTCTCACTTGGTACACCTCATTTCCCGTGGCTTTAGCAGACACAGCAGTCCAGAGATGACAGTGCCATGGGTCTCTGCCTGCTCCTGTGGCTGGCTCTTACCTGGCTGAGTCTCTGGCAGCTCAAGACTTGATGGCGCTTCCTTTTGTAGTTGGTATGTCCAGTAGCCCTGTGGTCCGGCTCATGCTGCCTGATGTCTGGTTGATGAGGCTGTGAGACATCACCGCCTGCTTTCAGTTGTTCTGTGTCACCTGGTGGGCCGAGCAGCAGGTTTGACTGTGCTGAGGAAATCTGATACCTGGGAGCTGAGTTAGATGTTGTGGCACTGGGATTGGAGCTGCTTTGAATCTGGTGTGCTTGTTCTTCTGAGCTATTCACCTGGGTTGTAGTTGGACCTTGTGACTCGTGACTGCTACAGTGCAGTGGTCCTGTTCTATCACCTGGCTTTCCTCATCGCAGGATCTGTTTCAGACACCAGGGTGCCTCAAGGTTGTCCATGAATTGCAACCACCACCCATGTCCCAAGGCTGTTGGCCAGGGTGGTTGAGGGCACAGACCCACCTCTGGCCCCTCTCTGGAGCTGCAAGTGGTACCTGAAGCAGGGACGGTACCTCCAGCTGCAGCTTCCCTCAACCTACACCCTTCCTGGGATGCCTCGGAGAGGGGCAAGTGCTGGTGGCAGGTTCCCACCTTAGGTCTGCCCGTGGCTTAGCAGAGTCTGTCCATCCGTCCGTCTGTTCATCTATCCATCACCAGGGCTTTGCTAGGGAGGTGGGGGCCGTGCTGGGCGGGCGGCTGCGTGGCGAGGGGGAGGAAGTGGGGACAAAAACCCCGCGGAGGGGACAATTACCGCCTTTCTCGAGGCTGAAAAGACGCCGGGATCCCTTCCGTCCTCATCCTCCCGTCTGCTCTGGGCGGACAAAGCCGCTGCCCCTGGTGCCCACCCAGCGCCCAGGGATTAGTAAAAAGCCGAATTTTTATTTTCTCCCTTTGTCTCCAGAGCACGGGAGCAGCTCGGCTTCGCCTTTGCTGCTTTCTTCTCTTTTTACGGCCGTGTCTGTGCACGGCTGACCAACCAGTGGCTTTTCCAGGAGGTGGTTGATTTATTTAAAATTAAAGGAAAGCAGAAGTTCCTTCTCAAAGACGAGACTTTTTACGTCGTCAGGAGCTGATGGCTTTCCAGCGATGCAGTGAAATAACACAGGGGAGCAGGCTGGAAATCGCAGCTTGTAATTTTTTTTTTTTTTTTTTTTACGGGAAGCGAAGCTCCTCTCCCGCTCCCCTCTGACGGTAAATGGTGCCTGCAATCAGGGAGACTCTTAGTCCATCAGCTGACAATGGTTTCTTCGGGTGCTGGACCACCAGAAATCCTTTTGCAACCTTTTCTTTTCTTTTATTTTTTTTTTCTTTTTGAGTTATTAAGACTATTGCAGCGTGGTCTGTGAGGTACAGCCCGTGTGCCAGGACACCCTGGGGCAGAGCAAAGGGGGGGATGTGGGGTGTTGCTGGCCTGAGCTCAGAGGCAGCAGGGAGGGAAGCCCCTCAGAGAGGAGAACCCAAACCATGGGAGAGTGCTTGTGCCCCAGCTGAGCATCCCAGGCTGATGGGGGGCCACGTGTTTTCAGGGTGACACATGGAAATGGGTCTTGGTGAGAGCCTTGCTGGGGCTCACTGGTCACTTGAGCCTCTGGGGCACCTGGCTTTCAGGTGCTCTGGGCTCAGCCTGTATCTGGCGGGGAGCGGTAGTGCGAGGGGGAACAGGGAGGGTCCTGCCAAAGGCTGGGAACCTCCTGGGTGTGGGTTGGGGCCTCTCGACCTTGGTGGTGTCCCCTTGAACCCTGGCATCCCTCCAGGCTGCTAAGCTGCCCGGTGCAAAGACCCGGGTGAGGGAGCCCATCACGTGCCCCTTAATGCGGTGGCTGGGACTAAGCACCTTCTGACAGGGACCCAGATGACGCTGCCCGGCGCCTTCCCCAGGGGATGGGGGCCGGAAAAGGGGCAGAAATGGGATGGGAGATGGGGGGGCTCACGGTCTTTACTCGGGTCAATCATAAAGAAGGGATTAAGATCATTAATTCCTCCCCCCTCTGCAATTAGCAACCCGTCCAGGCAGAGGCTGGCAAGAAGCAGCTGAGATGTCTGCTGTGCTGCATGGTCTTGTGGTGTTGGGGTCAGGGGGACACCCCCTTTGTCCAAATTAGATAGGTACCCCACAGCAAACAGGTCCTGGGGTCCCTGGAGGGGCTCCAGTGTGGGGACAGACCCATCCTACCTGGCATGGCAGTGGTGTCCAATGGCCCCGGGCGACTGGAGGGCAGTGCTGAGTGGTTGCAGATGGTGGGAGCTGGTGGAGGCAGAGCAGTGGCTGGGACAATGGTGGGATTGTGCAGTGCTGCTCGGCACGGATCGGCACAGCTTGGCACAGCTTGGTGCAGCACCCTGTGCCAGTAGCTGGGCACTGCCTTGCACCGCTGGGGCTGAGAGTGGACATGGCAGCGTGCCCCGTGTCCCCATGGGTGACAGGGAAGCTGCATCGGGGAAGCCAGGCTGGCCTTGTCCCGCTGCAGCAGTGGGTGCTTGAGGGGGGCCATGCTTCTGGCTCTGCAGATATCAGCCCTCATCAGAAGAGGCTGCAACTGGCTGGGGCTGCTGGCACCCAGTTTAGGCGGCAGGGTGGGACCAGCAGGCAGCTGACTGCTAGAGCCAGCTGGGGAGGGCTGGTTCATGCAGCTGGCTGCAGAGGAAGATGTGAGCTGATGGAGATGACAACCACAGCGTGTCTCCAGCCAGCGTCCTCCCCACTTTGGCACCTGGGTCCCACTGTCCTGTGCCATGGCGCTGTGGGGGACCACACACGGGCACGACTTGGGCTCTTTGCCAGAGCGATATAAGGTGTGCTCCTGGTGGTGGCTGGAGCCCCTCGGTTAATGCCATAGCTGCACCGCAGCTCGGCAGTTACAAGGCCACGAGGCGAGTGGGCAGGCTGGTAAATCCCAGGCCGATCTGGCGCAGCGCTTGGCTCCCTCCTCGGTGGCTGAGCGGGGCGGAAGAGGCGCAGGGCCGCAGGAAAGGTGGGCGCGGGCGGGCGCGAGATAACACCGCTGGGCGGCTTTATCTCACATCCTCCCATCCGGTGCTTTTCCTGCCGTGCTCCCCACTCCGGCCCCAGCGCCCGTTGCTTCGGGCATTAAGGTGTGACCCGTCCTAACGCCTCCAGGGATGGGTCCCCCACCTCCCTGGCAGCCAGGGTTAGGTGTCCCAGAGGCATGGCAGCAGTTCACCCCCCCTTCTCAGTGCACATTTTGGGTGCAGCCCCATGCACATTTCAGGTGGACCCCAGCCTCACCACCACCCAGCATCCCCCTGCCCAGCACGGAGCTCAATGCTCAAGGAAGGGCAATCCGTCCTGCCGCCGCAGCCCTTCCTCCCCACGTGGCCTGGCGAGCTCCAGGCTGGAACCCAAGCCCTGCATCGATCCGCGCTGCATCTTAAATCCCGCAGCAGCTGAAGCAAGCGGTTTTTAGCGCGAGGGCGGGGGGGGTTTCTCCGCAGGCGAGCCGGCTCTGGCACCAGGGTGAGACGGGTTGTCTTCTGCCAGTACCATGGTGGTTGGCACGGGGACCTCACCCCCGTCAGCATTTTAACAGTGGTGCCCACACCGTGTCCGTCGGGAATGGTCCTGGGCTGTAGTGGGGTTGCATTGTGTCTCGGCTGTGATGATGGGGACACAGAGGGTGCAGGAGCAGGGTGCAGGATTGCCCCTCACTCTTTTGCATCACTCCTGGATAGGAGCAAGGGTCCTAGCAGAGCTCTCCGCATGTGTATGCGTCCCTGCCCAGACTCTGGTGAAGTGGCTGCCGGGATAGCCAGGATGAAGGGATGGGGTAGACGAGGGGCCTCCTCCCGGTGCTGCCCTCCCCCAGCTGCTGCTGGGGTGGGGACGTGGGTTCCTGCTCTGCTAAGCCCTGCAGCTTTTCTCCTCTAAAGCCTGATTACTCCGGCGGTGCCTGTGCGTGCGTGCGTGCGTGCTCGGGAGGGGAGGAGGAGGAATTTCACAACAACAAGTGTTTGCAGCCACACTAGGCCCAGCTGCCCCAGAGCCGCCGCAGGGATGGTTGCATGTCTCCTGCTCCAGGGAACGGCGCCATGGGGGGGCTCTTGCTATCGCCGCTGGGACCCTGCCTCCACTGGGTGAGGGTGGGGGCCACAGAGTGGCCGGGCACCTACAGTGGGCTGAAGGCAGGGCATGGTGGACATGGCAGGAGGTCAGCAATGGGGCTCAGAGGTGGACACTCTGGGTCCCTGGGGATTTGAAGGTGGCCATTGCAAGAGTTTGGAAATAGATGCTGCAGTTTCTCATGGGACTTGGAGGTGGTCACTGCAGCTCTTGATGGGGTTTGGACATGGATGCTGTGGCTCCTCATGGTGCTTGGAAGTGGATGCTGAAGGTCCCTGTGGGGTTTGGAGGTGGACACCATGGCTGCCCACAGGGTTTGGAGGTGGACGCTTCAGGGGCATGGAGGTGGATGCTGCAGCTTCCCATGGGTCTTGAAGGTGGATACTGCAGCTCTCAGCAGGGCATGAAGTTGGATGCTGTGTCTCCCTGTGGGGCCAGGGTGGACACTGCAGCTTCCCGTGTGCCTTCCTTCCCCTGCCCAGTGCTGGTGTGCTGGGCCGGGGACAAAGGTCCAGGAGAAGGAGGACGAAGAAGAGGGTGAGGGGTGCAGCTGAGCCTGAGCTGGGTGAGCAGCATCATCTGGGGGAGGTGTGGGAGCTAGGGCACAGCCCTGCACCCTGGTGCCTCCATGACACCCGGGCCGTGGGGTGGGGACCGGGTGCCCCTCTCACAAGCTCCGGCTGCTGGCTCGAGGGCATCCCACGGTCCCGCTTCTGGAGCGGAGCAGGAGATGAGCCCTGTGACTTCCCTGGGGTTGCAGTCCCTGGGGGAGGAGATCTGGACACAGAAAGCCTTTAAACAGCAGACAGCCTTTAAGCAGCAGAGAGCCATTGCTACCAGTCCAGGACTTCCCCAGTGACCCCCCGTTTCTGTCTGCATGGTGACCCTTTTAAAGAGCAGCGGAACGGATCTCCACTGAGGTCCGTTCCCTGGAGTTTCTTTGTTTGCAGCGCTGAGACTTTCATGGCAGGGGGAGGAAGAGCTGCTTTGAAAAGCCCGTTGGCTCTTGCCAGCGCTAACTCTCTTTTCTTTTCTACTTCCAGAGCCGCATGTTGTGTACCAGAGCCGCAGATTATGTCTTTGCACTGAGATCGGACTGAAGTCCTCTGCAGCCGACGCTGGAGGAGACGCCCCGTTGATGAGCGTTCCTGTCTGAGCTTTCCCTGGTGGCTGGCGGGCTGGTGCTACCAGAAGGGCATTGAGGGTCATTCACTTTGGTGCTGGGGGGGGGTTTGGGGGTTTTTTGGGGGGGGTTTTTTTTTTTTTTTTTTTTGGTTTGGGTTGTTTTTTTTTTTAATTTTGGATTTGGTTTGGTTGTTGTGCTCCGGGCACCATGTCAAATTCGGGCTCCCATCAAGACACTGGGAACAAGCCAGAGACGGAAAAAAATAACCAGGATGACTCTCAACCCCCTGTCAACTCTGAGAGGAGGAACAAAAGTGGAATAATAAGTGAACCTTTGAACAAAAGTCTTAAGAAGTCCCGTCCACTCTCCCACTATTCCACCTTTGGTAGCAGCAGCTCAGTAAGCGAACATTCAGAGAAAGGCAACCCCTTAGCTAATGGCAACGAAGCGACTGTGGATAAAAGTCATTCTACCTCAAAGCACAAAAACATCTCTAGTATGCTGAGCAAATTAGACCGGGTGTCGGAGATCTCCTCAGAAGGACAGACCGCCCTACAACAGTTTGCTCAGTCAACAGAAATGCTCAAAAGAGTGGTACAGGAGCATCTTCCTCTAGCAAGCGACCACGGGACTGGTATCTCTGACATGGAGGCGGTCTCAGCTGCAGAGACAATGAACGGCCCCTCTGATTTTCCTTACCTGGGGGCTTTTCCCATCAACCCAGGCCTTTTCATTATGACCCCTGCCGGCGTGTTTCTGGCAGAGAGCGCGCTCCATATGGCTGGCTTGGCAGAGTACCCCATGCAGAATGAGTTGGCATCTGCCATCAATTCGGGGAAAAAGAAACGGAAAAGATGCGGCATGTGCCCGCCCTGCCGAAGACGGATAAACTGCGAGCAGTGCAGCAGTTGTAGGAATCGCAAAACTGGCCACCAGATTTGCAAATTCCGAAAATGTGAAGAACTCAAAAAGAAGCCTTCTGCAGCACTGGAGGTAACCGGCCCCTCTCAGGCACCCTAACCCCTCCTCGGGCTGCGCTCCTGGGTTTGGATCGTGCCCTAGATAATAAAACACCTGGTACTTCTTACTTTTTTATTTTTCCCTTTTCCATGAACAGTTCTCATCATGAGATGTGTGCTCTGCCCAGTGCCCCCAGTCCTTGTCCTGCCTTTATGTGCTGGGGTTGAATGGCCTGGGGAGGAGGGCTGGGCTCTCTCCCCAAGGCCCCCAGGCATGCTGGGTTTTGCGCTCCCTTCCATAGGCGTGGGTAGCAGCAGGTCTCTGCTGGAGTTTCAGTGCCAGCCTCCCTTGTCCTGGGCAGGCTGCAGCACCCTGAGCCAGGGAACAGCTTCTAAAATGGTGATGGGATCAGAGGATGGAGAGGCACGAGGTGGCTTTTCAGGGCAGAGCTTGGGGTTTAATCTGTGATAGTGAAACCTGTGGCCATGGTGCAGCTGGAGCCCACCCTCTCAGCTCACTGTTTGCTCTGAGCAGGAGTGTGGCAGTCCATGTTTTTGGGTGGTTTAATAGCTGCAGCAGTTGCTGGGCAGCATCTCCTGTGCTGTGGCTGCACTGGGTCTCCCTGGGCCAGTGTGTGTCTGGGGTGGTCAGGATAAGTCCCTAAGGCAGCAGCCGGATTTGCCAGTGGCAGCAGCTGTGGTCCCCACAGGCCACTGGTGCACCTGCTTCAGCACCCAGTTCAGCCAGGAGCACCCCTGCTCCCACCACGCCTGCCGAGCAGGGCGAAGCCCCAGTCCCCTGGCATGAGGCTCTGGGGTGGTACTCAGCCTGTTGCTGCCCACTCACGGGTGTTGTCCTTGGCCTTGGAGGAGAACCACTGCAAGGTGCCGTTGGGTTGGGTGCCACCTTGGCAGATCAGTTGGGGAGGCACAATATTCACATGGGGAGCGCAGGATGCGTCCAGAGACTTGGCTCATTGTGTGGGTCTGAAATTCAGGTGTGGCCATGGACAGCTCTTGGTGGTGTGGTGTGGCATGGTGTGGATGAGGGCTGGGTGCCAGCAGCGCCGGGATGCAGTGCAGGGGTGGCACTGTGGACACACCACTCTGGTAGAACCTCCCTCTAGCTGCACACCTGTGGGTGCTCTGGGCCAAGACCCGTCTACTGGGTCCCCCATGTCTTTTGCTTAAGTTGGGTGTGATTTTTCCGGGAGCTGATCCCACCTCTGGCTGTGCCAGTGGGCTTCTTCCTGCTGGCGAGCGCATCCCCAGAGCCAGCAAAGGCTCAGATGTTGACCTGACATCATCTGGATCGCGCATGCTGGCACGAAGGCATTGCCCATCCTCTGGTCATCCCAAAGAGACAACCCACCGTTTTCTTAGCCACGTTCTATGTTTTTCAATTAGCATCAGCTCTGAATGAATAGTGAAGGGGGAAAAGAAAAAAATCTATTTGGGCGGTGGGGATGAGGAGAGGGGGGACTGTGTCTTTCAAAAACCGCTGTATTGCTAAATTATATTCTTGTTCTAATTTGCTGAGTCAGTGATCTGGAAAAAGGGAGAAAGGGAGAAAAAAAAAAAAAAGTTCATCTCTTCCAAAGAGTCCTAAAGCGGGTCAATAGACGCGGAGCTCACAGCAGCTGGAGGAGTCACTCCCTTCTCCTGGCGCTGCGCAGGGTCCGGGGATGATAAATAGCACTGGGAGCCCATGAAATGGTCACCCTCTTGATTGGTTTCCCCATCCCGTGGCTGACTGAGAAATTGAAGCCACTGAAATAGGGCTCTTCATGTGATAGACTTGGGCCCCACCACAGCTGGGTCCCCATCCCTCCTGGGCACGACCAGGGGTGTGTTGGGGCTGAAAAGGGATGTTGTGCTGGTGGGTGTGGACACCTGGGCAGATATGAGTCACTCCAGGGGAACACCATCCCCTTTTCAGAGCGGATCTCCCCTGCCTCAGGGTATCCACTTGAGCCAAAGGGTTGTACAAGACTGTGGCCGTATGTGGCTGCAGCAGGGACTCTGGGACCCTGGCTGATGTCCTGTGGGTCAGTCTGGGTTGTTAAACCTCCCCCAGATTCAACCAGCCCTGGTAATATGTTGGACTGGGCCAACCCCAGGGCAACCACCAGTACCTGCCTTGTGGTGGAAACCTGTCTGAAGGTGATGGTGGCCAGGACATGGAGCTGCTGGCATCTTGGCAGTTAGTGCTCAATACTGGGACAGGAGGGGCCTTTCAGTGGCCCTTTATAGGGGGCTGAAAAGTTCATAGGACTTTGTGAAGCATCATCCCCCTTTACAGGGAGCTGTGTCATTGCCTGTGAGAAGAGCAGCTGTCATGACTCTGGTTTTCCAGCTTGGTGCATCCAGAGGGGTGTCCTTGAAGAGCCTGGACAGGGGCCGCAGCTGTGATTAAATGTTGATCTAAAATCAAGCAGTAAAAAAAACAATGGAATTGAACCTTTATGGTGGCATTAAAAAATGGGCTAAATCCCTCTGCCACCGTTAAACTTTATCTGCACATCTACGGAGCCCGAATAACTGGTTGCCACTGGTGTCCCACTGTGATGGTGGCCAGCT
Organism: Megaceryle torquata; assembly: GCA_024611175.1. Classification (NCBI taxonomy): domain Eukaryota; kingdom Metazoa; phylum Chordata; class Aves; order Coraciiformes; family Cerylidae; genus Megaceryle; species Megaceryle torquata. The sequence goes on along the minus strand of JANIJG010011646.1, from coordinate 11,313 downwards.
GAGGTTCTAAGAGTGGTGAGGCAGGTGTCATGCTTGGAGCAGGCAGCAGCAGGTGCCTGCACAGATCACGCTCCTCCAGGCTCTGCCAGCCCCAGCAACCCCAGGATATGCTGTGGGGGCTGGTGGCCAGCCCTGGACAGGTCACCCTGGGCTTGTCTCCAAAGCTGTAGGTCACATGAAGGCCATGAATAGTTGGGATTTGACTCAAAAGAGCTGTCCTTCATCTGGAGAAGCCTTGGTTCTCCAGCTACTGCTGGTGTGAGGGTCACTGTCACCTTACATGAGTCTTATGGAGGGAGGCTTTTTACAGGGCCTGTAGTGGCAGGACAAGGGGCATCCGTTTTAAACTGGAAGAGGTCAGGTTTAGGTTGGACATGAAAGGAAGAAATGATGAGGGTGGTGAGGCACTGGAACAGGCCACCTAGAGAATTTGTGGATGCCCCATTCCTGGAGGTGTTCAAGGTCAGGTTGTACAGGGCTTTGTGGAACCTGATCCAATGGAAGATGTCCCTGTGCATGGCAGGGGGATTGAACTGGATGGTTTGTGAAGGTCCCTTCCAACCCAAGCAATTCTATGATCATAGAGATGAGGGTGGATCTATCCTGGGCATCCACATTAGAGCTGATTGTCCAGCTTTCTTTATTAATGAAGGCACAGAGATGTTTACAGGGGCCTGCATCAGACATCTCCTTCCACACCCATTAGGATCCCCCTCTCCCCTCTTTCTCCTGGGCTGATGTATCTGAGTAGGTGGCCCTTGCTGGTGAGTCTGCTGTGCTCTGCCCTGCCGGTTCTGCATCTGGCACCTTGGGTGGAATCCAGCATGGGTGGCGTGCTGTGCTGCAGCCCCGTGCATCACTGGCCAGAGGCACTTATGTCTTCCCCAGATGCTTGATTAGATATTGTAGGGCCCTTTGGGGAAGTGGTGATGCCTGCAGCTCAGAGGACCAGAGATGGGCTGGGAGCAGGAGAAGGTGCAATCTGTCAGCAGCATAGCTGGGCACCACCATCTCTTGTCCATTCTCACTTTTCGCCCCCCTCCCCTTGCCAAAGCCCCATGTTTGGGTCATGGTGCCTGTGGAAGTGAGCATGATGGGGTCCCTCCCTCAGGGGTGGGGAAGATGCCTGCCCTGCTTACTCACTGAGGCTTGGTGGGTGTCTTGATCCAAGAGAAGGACTCGGTGAGAGCCATCTGGCTCCTGCATGGGGTTAGGGAACTGGATGTGGCATGGTTTTGGCTCTTTGGACAACACATGAGGTGCCCTGGCTGCACACAGGCTCAATGCTGGGAGCTGCTACTGGGGCTGATTGTCCCCACTACCACCCTAGTACAGCTCAGCTTGCTGCCCCGTGCCCCTCACTGAAGCCTGTGGCTTGTTTCCCCTTGGTGTCCCTTGCCTGTTTGGAGGAACTGAAGGACCTTCTGCAGCATGTCCTTTTGGTGATTGTGTGGCCCTATCTGCTGTCCAGCATGGCTTGGCCTTGCATGGGGACTGTTGGCATTGAGAGGTGTTGTGGTCCTTGTGGTCCTCCACTCATGGTCTCATGAATGTTGCATGAGCTTTCCACCCTATCCAGATCGGAAATGTCCCAGGTTCTCCTTCCAGAGGACTGAAGAGCTGTTGAGGCCATTGCCCACACCACCTTTCCTCGAGGTGGCTTCAAATAGGTCTTGTCCATTTCTGGGTGCTTTGTTGCATGTGGGATGGAGCCTGGTGAGACTTGTCCCTCTTCCCCTGTGAGATGCTGAGAGGTCCATAGTGCTGCCTAGGGCTGCTCTGTTGGGGACAAGGTTGTTCATCATGGCTGGACGGCAGCAGGGTGATGTCCCTTGTGTCCCCAGCAGCTCCCAGGTCTGGTGGACCCAAGCCCAGCCAGCTCACTCCCTGCCTCACTTTTCCCTCAAGTGCTCTCCTAAACCCATCTCTTGGCTGGGCTCCTGTCAGCCAGGTGTCCGTCTGTCCATGGCAGGGAAGATGGGGGTGGCAGCGAGGGGTTGCGGTGCCGGGCCACGCTGGGCCATGCCGGCAGCCCGGCCATTGTGCTCGCTATCGGCCAGAGGGGAAGCTGGGGGCCGTGCCATTGTGCCGGCTGTGGCGCGGGGACACGGGAACAATGGCCGAGTTGCTGTGCTGGCTGCCCCCCCGGGGAAGGGGGGGCCAGTGGCGGGGGCACCCCTGTCTCCCTCCGGCCGGCATCCTGGCGTTTGTCGGCGGGCTGGGATGCGCGGCTGCGTCCGGGGGATGCTGGATCCATCCCGAGGCCGGTGGCCGGGATGTCGGGGACAGGGGGTGGGGGGCTCGGATGCACAACCCTGGTGCCGCGTGGCTGTGCCGGACCCGACCTAACGCCTTGTCCCTTCTTCTTCTGTCCCCCCTTCCCTGTCTCTCTTCCTTTCCAGAAGGTGATGCTTCCTACAGGAGCCGCGTTCAGATGGTTCCAGTAGGAACGGGAATCCCAAAGCTCTGTCATCCAAGTGCAATGTCACTGCTTGCTTGTGTTGTCTCAGGCAAGGGATTTTTGGCTGAAATGAATGGATGCACCTGTGTCTCTTTAGAACCAAAAATATTTTCTCGCAAATCTCATTCCTGTTTTTATAATTTTTTTTCTTCTTTTTTTTTTCTTTTCTTTTTCTTTTTTTTTTTTTTTTTTTTGTTTGCGTTCGTTTTAACATCTTCGAGTCCTAGTCAGACATTTAACTGCTTTTCAAAGAAAAATAATTAAAAGAAAAAAACAATGGATCTGTAAAGTACCAAGACTTAATAGACAGAGTATGGACAATCAGTTTCTTTCTGTGTTTTGGTGTTGATGTTGTTTATGTGTGAAAGATGCAGTACTTGTGTAGGGAATGTAAATTTACAGTAACCTTTTAAAATCTAGTTACTAATAAGCACTACTGTAATTTAGCACAGTTGTTTAATTGCACCCTCATTTATACTTTTTATTTGATTCTTTCCCATCATACAATAGAGTGGATAGTTTCTAGAATGCCTCAACTTCATGTTTATAAATGAGAATATGTTTAAAGCGATGTAGTATCCCTTTTCCTAGCCATTCACCTATGTAAGTTTAACCCGCAAGAGGTTTGGTATAAAAGGTGGAAGAAAACAATTGCTACATGACCGGCAGTCTTTGAAAAAGGAAAAAAAAAAAAAAAAGAATTAAAAAAAAAAGGAAAAAAAAAGAAAAAAAAAGTCATTGTTAGTTTATTAATATAGAACAAGAAACACTGCGTACAGAGAAACCTCCTAATGGCAATGGTTTACTCCTAGAAGTAATTTTTGTAAACTTACTGAAGTTAAAAATCAAAATAAAAATAATATTGCAGGACCTGTGCTGAAGCAGTTACGAAAAGTGATATTTCTCTTCTGTTCAAATCCCCGTCTCTCCAGCTCTCTCTACATCATTAAATTGAAATGCTGTTTGTAATGTTTTAGCGATCCAGGCTGTTTTTGTGAATAAAATGAATGCATGTTTTGTGTCATGATTTACAGCTTTGTTATTTCTATCCCACCCCTCTTTCCAGCCATCCGGGCCCCCCAATGCTGATGGTGGCTGGTCCTCGCCGTCCCCGTTTGCCCGCGTGCCCTCTCCCTGCCACTGCTGCTGGGGACCTCGCTGGTGACGATGCCGGAGTGTGGCGGTGGCTGGCCCAGGCAGGACGGTGCGATGAGCTGAGCTGGAGCCACCCCGGCTGCTAAATCCACACGGTTAATCCTGGCACTGGCTGGGCTAAGCCAGCCCCAGCTCCTCCCTGGGATATTTCCCAGCTTGACTTGCCTGGAGTTTTACTGGGTAATTCAACAACGTTTGTTTTGTTCAAACGGTATCACTAACGTGCCCCAGAGAGTCAAGATGAGTCTCTTTTTGTCAGAACAAGTCCAAAACGAGCTCCTGAAGGTGACTGAACTCAGGAGCCTGAGCATCTGGTGCAGCCAATGGGTGAATTTCCAGGCTGGACTCGTGCTGGCACCGGGTCAGCGAGAACCATCCAGGATGGAGGGGATGTTGGATGCCTTTGGCAGAGGACAAACTGGTGGGGTCACTGTCAGCACTTGGGGTGCTGTGCTCAGCATGGTGCTGGGCAGGTGAGCTGCATACCCCCTTCCAGCCCCTGGGAGGGTCTCCTGGACGCACAGGCAAGGACATCCCAGCCTGGGGCAAGGCCTGGACCCTGCAGCGCCAGCTCTGCTTCACTGCAAGGAGGTATCCAGAGCCTTTGTCCCCAGCTCTAGCCAACATTTGGGCCAGCATCTGTTGACCAGATGTGCGCCCGGAGGAGAGGCGGGGGGGGGCAGCAGTGCGTGGGCTCCATCCCTGCCAGGCAGTGACCTGCCGGGACTGAGCAGAAAGTCCTTGGGGAAAACTGCCCCAAATGCTTTCCACGCAGCTTCCTAAGCAGCTCCCCAGGGGGGTTTCAATCCCAGTCCTGGGTACCCTGGCCATGCTGGTGGCTGAGCCCTGGGGTGCCTGAGGGGAAGACTGGAGCTTGAGGTGATGGCGATAGAGCTGGGGCAGCATGGCAAGGGACAAAGCTCAAGGCCTGTGGGGACAGACAGACTCTGATCGCACCCCAGGAGTGTTCTGGTGTGTGGCATGCTCTGCTTGCATGCTGCCCAGTGTGGCACTGGCAGAGGCCTGTGGGAAGCTGGTTCCCACTTCATGCTGCTGGGGCAACAGCCGCAATCACTTAACAAGAATGTGGCGGGGGGGGTTGTGACTGGGGGGTTGTTACGGGAAAAAGGAGCCTGACTGGTTTTTTATGACTGCGGCTAACGGTTGGGCTGTGTGACCACACAGTCCTGGCACCTGAGGGGGACCCAGCCCCTACCCCACACTGGAAGAATGTCCTGGGGAGAGGCACAAAGAGCCCCAGCCCCTTGGGGGGGGGGGCTAGACTGGGGGGTCTGCTTCATCCGACCAGCAGCCAGGGCTGGGAACTTCTAGGGCTGCCCCATGGGGCTGAGAAGGGGGGCATTCTGTCCATGTGACCCACAACAGGGCTGTGCTCAATGCTGTGCATGCAGCACAGGGGGGCTGTTGGCATGGACTGGTGCTTGGTAAAGTGGTGTTGGGGCAATTTCAGAAACAGCAAACCCTGCTGTGCAATGCTGCTTCTTTTCTGCCTGTTTCCCCCAGGGACAGCAGGGTCCCCAACTCTGCTTTCCCCCTCCCCAGGAAGCCACCAGTCACCATGTGTCCCACGCCACTGCCATGGTCATCAATCACACCACCACAGAGCACTGTGGCAGCCCAGATGCCCCAAGCAGCCCCTCAGGGGAGGTGTGGGGCAGCCACTGTGAGCAGGGAGCACAGAGGAGGACAGTGCAGCCACTGGGCACGGTGCCCTGCCAGAGGCCCTGCCTTCACTGCTGCACTGAGCCCAGTGCTGCCAGCGCCTGCTGGCTCCTCTGGCCAGGGCATTGGCAGGGGATGTGGGCACCAGTGGGCACCATGGGCGTTTGCAGGGGAGGTGAGCACTGGCAGGAGAGAGGAGTGATAGCACGGCACGTGATGCTTGCAGGGAGGACATGAGCGTGAGGAATGCAGGGGCTTCCCCAATGAAGGACGAAGGAAAAATGGTTTGGGAGAAAAGAAGAAGCCAGAGACTCCACCCCATATCTAGCTCAACCCCATGCTGGGCTGCATCTGCACCTCCCAGGTACGTGTGTAGGTGGATGGCCCATGATCACCAATGAGCCTTGCCTAATGAGCTCATGCCCAGGCAGGCACAAACTCATCCTCTCCACCATGCTCAGCCACAGTGCCACCATCAGTGCCAGATTGTCCCCACTGCCTACCCAGCTGCTGGTGGGGAAGTGGCACCCAGGACTACTGTCCCCAGGGTGGCCACGGGCAGCTGGGCAGCACAGGCAGCATGGGATGATGATAACAAGCTCAGCACAGCACTGAGGGAGGACCTTGGGCACAACCATAAGGGCTGGCCTGGGGTCTCTTTTAATTAACATCCTCATTAAACTAAGTTAGCAGAAAGGCAAGGAAACCTGCCACTGCCCTGTGGTGTTCCATCCCGGAGGGCAAGCCTTAGCCCCTCCTTGGGCTTGGTGGTTCCATGTGGGAAGACACCATCAAGTGGTGCCAGGAGAGGACAGACCCTGTTTTGGGGCTGGTTGCAGTGGCACAGCAGCAATGCCAGTGGTGGTTTGCAAGGCGGAGCTGGCTTGGCTTGGAGAGAACAGTGTCTGCAGCCCTGAGTCTGGGGTGAGCTGCAGCCTCTGTGCTGATGCCAGAGACATGTCTCATCCTTCCACAGGGGCACCCCAGACACCTCGGAGGGGTGCTGGGCTGAATGTGGGGTGTCACCCACCCCTCTCCACAGCAGGACCCACCACTTTCCCCATGTTGGGTCACCGCTTGGTGCGGTGGGCTGGTAGCCACCTCATCCCACTGTCCCTGGGGCTGCAATTAGCAGCCTGACCCCGAGCTGACCTGCCCCCCCCCCCCCAGCGTGGGGATGGGGCAGGATGCAGGAAGCGCCGAACAAAATGTGCTTCAGCTGAGCCGGATGGCGGGCTCGCCGCGAGTGCCGCCGGCCAGGCGTGACCTCCCGCTCCTGCTGCCAGGGCTGGCCACGCTCCCCGCGGGGGCTCAGAGCAAGGAGGGGGCTGGTGGGACAACGAGGGGCTGGGGGCTTGGCAAGGGGGGCTGTGAGATCCTAGGTGGTGGGACAGGAACATCTTCAAGCATCGAGTCCTGGTTGCTGCAAGGTGACCCGGTAGTTCAACCTGAGGGCAAAAGGGTGGTAGTGGGTTGGGGTGGTGGAATCTGCTCAGGCTTGCTTGGTAGGGACACTGCACATCTGGGGGGGCTGTGGGGCCAAGGAAGGGTCCAGTCAGCCCCCACGCCAGGCATTAGAGACATCTAGCATCTCCTGCAAAGCTGGACCATCTGTGGATGCGCCCCAGCATGTCCCAGTGAGGATCTGACACCAGCTTGGCTGGAGGTTTTGGCAGCCCCATTGCTGCCAGACTCGACTGATGCAGGTCTGCTGGGGGTCACTGTCCCTTGCCAGGCATGGGCAGCTGTGGGGGATGCTCACCACTGCACAGCTGGCCTTGCTCAGCCTGGCTGGTCATCTTCAAGGCTGCTGGGCCAGCTCCATTGGGAGCATTAATCTAAAGAAACCTCCCTGAGTTCTGCTCCCCACAGCTGGCCACTTGACTTTCCCTGTGTCACACACCTCCTGGGAGCTTTTTGGCCTAAATTTTCAGCCTTGGGTGAAGTTCTTCTGAATAGTTGTACAGTTTTCAAATGCTGGCTAAGGATCCCTAGTCTGTCTGTAGCTTCTCCACAGGGAATGAGCACTGTGTTGGCTTCTTTCCCCAGAAACCGCCCATGCTGAGGTATGGGTTGGGGTGGCAGGAAGGTCTCACAGGACACTGGGGTGCTCTGCTCATCGCTGTCTCCACTACCAGAGCAAGTCTGAAAAGAGGATTTCTCAGAAGGCTTGTATCCACATCACTTCACTTCTGGGACTTTTCCTGCCCTATCACCATGCGCTGAGATCTCCCTGGGACTGAGCCAGGACAGGAGGATGGATCCTTTCCAAGGTAGGCTGGAGATGACACCTATTCCTGCATCCTGCCAGCCCACTCTGGGATGATCTGGGTACCCATCAAGACAAAGCTCGCCAAGCATTCTGGCTGGCCACCCTGCTGCAGCTCTGCAGGAGCTTGGGGACTTTGCTGCAGCCATCATCAGGTACTTTTGGTAGCTGAGGCTGCACAGAAACTGGCCATGGGCCTCTTACCCTGGAAACTGGTGTGCCACCGGACCTGGAAACTCTGCCTGCAGCTCAGCAGTACTGCCCCTGTGGAGGAAGCCGTCTTGTTCTGGGGTCTCAGCTCCCATCCCTACACCCCATAACGTGAGTGACTCCTTGGGGTGTGCTGGTTTTGCTTGCATGGAGGACACTTCTTGCATCGCCAGCTCCTTCAGCCCCAGAGGAGTACCCCAACCTCCAGCACCTCCTGGCTGTGGGCAACAAGGACTGTCTAGCCCAGGCTGAGCCATGACGTCCCTCTTTTTAATCAAGAACAATGCCTGATTATTTCTGATGAGCACGTAGGTGCTCCCCAATCCGAGCTGTGCTGCAGCCGCTCTGCTCTCCCAGCCAGCGTCTGCTGGCTGCAAAGCCCACGCCAAGTCGTGGCGGCTCCCGTTTAATCGGGGACTCGCTGCTGTGCCAAGGCCGGTTTCAGCACTGCGTCAAGATGTTTTAAGGCCAGAGCAGTCAGGATTTGTGAGAAATAGGTCGGCCTGTGACAGCAGAAGGAGGCTACTCAGTGCAAGGCGCTGTGTTATCGGGCAGGGGAGGGAGCGGCTGGCGGCATTAGCCTTCAGCCTTTGGGTGATGATGGGTGAATGACAGCAGCTGAGCAGGGGCTTAGCAGAGGTGACAGGTACCAGTCCAAGATGCAAGGGGGGGGAGGCAGGAAGAGGCTTTGATGCCTGAAACCTGCCCCTGCCTTGGCCAGTCACTGGTCCTGACAGCCCAAGTGAAGCATCAGTCTGGAATGTTACGTCTCCCCACACCAAAATGATGCAAGTGGGCATAGTACTCATGCAGGTGTCCAGCTGGTACCATGGGTACCGTGAAAACACCAGACCAGGCTTCTCTGTCCTTGCGCCTCCAGCTAGTCCTGCAACCCTTCTTGCACTTCTGATCCAGGGCTGGAGGATGACATGCCCATGGGACAGCAAGGATGCCCTGCCCTCTCCTGCCTTGCCTATGAGACACTTGGGCTGGCTTCTTCTGCAGCTGGCCAGGCTGGCCACCATGTCCCAAAGCTTTGAGACCCTTGGGCTGCCTTGTTCTGCAGCTGGACTGGCTGGACGCTGTGCCTCAAGCCTGTCTCATTGCATAGCCCCCTCTCCCTGAGGCTAAGAAAGCCTGGGGCCAGCCAAGGGGGTGTGAAGGAGCTGCTGGCCTGTGTGTTGTGGGCAAACCCACGAGCCAAGATGTGCAGGTTACACTAAACCAAGGAAGGGTAAAAGAACCAGGCGAATGTGGATGAGACCTCCCAAATAAATGTTTCTTTTCCTTGATGTGCCAGCTGGTGACACCGAGTTTCTGTCCTTGCCTGTTCTCCTCCTGGATGAAGAGAAACTGTGTCCAGGCTGTTTCACCTACCTTAACACAGCAACATTTTGTCCTGGCAGAGCCCTGGGTGACCCCTGCATTGACCCCTGGGTTTTCACATCTGCTCACTTGCCATTGCCCCTTGTCTTGGGGGACATAGGTGCAGAGAGGTGAGTGATGCCAGTGCCCACTTGCAGGCTGGGACTGCAGCAGTACGGGTCAGCCAATCCCACCCCTAGGAGCTGAGGACTGGAACCTCAATGAGCACATCCCGTTTGATCTTTAAAGTCACTAATTTCTGCATTTTATCTCACTTGCTAACCCTGTTCTTTTTAAAGGTCCATCTATGGTGGGTCACAACACCTCCAGCAGTGGCATGGCTACAAGCCTTCTTACTTCAACAGACTTAGTTTTCCAGCTTTGGGAGCAGACCAGCCAAGAGATCAATGCCCATGAAGACCTTGCAGGTCCCACACCTCTCTCCTGCAGAGCTGGATGGTGCTGGACCCTGTCAGTGAGCGGGAATACTCAGCACAGCTCAGCACCCCTCAGCTGTGCCCAGTGACCCTCTAGATGCTCCCGCACATGCGATGGTAGAATCACCACCACTGCTGACATCCTTCCACCTTGTGCCATTGTGGGCACAGATCTCCCACTGCCGGGTGACCTGGGCACCATCCTGGTAGGTGACGCCCCCCCAGCAAGGTTCTGTGCCCTGTCTGAGCAAGGGACATGCTTCTCCCTGCTGCAAGGGCAAAGCTGGAGACTTTAACCTGGAGCAGTGAAACCAGCCTGGAGCAGAGCCCACTTGTGTGCTCCCTACCCCCACAGGGAGGTGGGTGTGGGGTGTGGGCACTGGGCTGTCACTGAGCCCCAGCTCCTGCCTGCTCTGCCTGGCCTGGAGGGCTCCCACCGGCAGCGCGGTTCATTGCCTTGCGGTGAGTCCTGACATTTCTCCACCGAGACAGCCGCAGGGGAAGGTATAAATTGGTTGCTGCAAGTACGTGTGTGTGTAATGGGGGCTCCCTGCTCCCCCCCAGCTCCAGTCCGCGAAGTGCCTAAGCTGACTGGTGGCCCCCACCATCTCTTAAAGTGCCTGGTTCAGCTGCAGTCCCTTGCAGAAGAAGCAGGATCCTGGCAGGGGGTGTTGGGGGGGTGGGTTGAGCCTCAGGGCAGCTGAGGGGTCAGTGCTGATCCCAGGAGCTTGGGGAGACCAAGCAGGGGGAAGGGACAAGGGCAGGACAAGACATGAGGGGATGAAGGCTGCACAGGGAGAACACGTGTCCTTCAGCCAGAGGTACAAAAGAGCAGGAGAAGAGGCAGGAGATGAGGGTGGGAAAGGGACACAGTGGAGATGGAAATCCTTGGAGAAAACACAATCTGTTGAGTGGCAGGACAATGTGGAGGTCTTGATGCCCCCACACCCTCTCCATTCCCACCATGAGATGGGCCCAGGATACTACAATTAAGCCTCAGCTTGCAAGACTGGCACCAAGCCTGAGATGGACCCTCCAGGGTGAGCAATATGGTGTTCACCGCGGGCTGAAGGCTGCCCGTGAGCATCTCAGCTGATGGGTGCTGGCACCCTGGGGAGGGTCTGCAACCCGAGTCAGCTCTTCAGCACTGCACAGAGCTGCCGACTCTGTCCTCCCACCTCCATTTTCTTACATCTCCAGACGAAGTGACCGTTTATCCGCTTGGATTTCAAGCTGTGTGCACAGCCCTGCACTCACCCCTTCGGCTGGACACAGGGAGGAAGAGGAATGCAACCAGGCAGGTTTGTGCAAACACAGGCGCTGTATGGTCCCCCTCGGTCTTTAGTCTGGTAAGCAAAATCAGCATCTAATCCAGATCAAACAGGACTTTAGCTCCTGTCAAAGGACTGATCCCCTATTCTGCCCAGGCTGTGGTATTTAAAGGGACATGGCCAGGTTAAGTACAGCTGGAAACAAAGGGTTTGTGAAAATAATCATAATAAAAATAACAGCAACAAAAGCTGGGAAGGATTAGCGGGAAGAGAGACTGTAATGAAATATAACTGCCAAAGAAAACTGTGGTTAATGGAGACATCTCCCTGGAGCATTTGAAACCTCAGGTAGTGAAGGAGGAAAGAGATAAGTGAAACCACTCAGAAAGCAGCAGCAAAACAGACCAGACTGTTCCTGGATCAGGGCAAGATCCCTCTCCTCTCCTCTCCTCTCCTCTCCTC
>JANIJG010011645.1:0-26949 GCA_024611175.1 Megaceryle torquata | reverse complement strand
TTAGGGTTAGGGTTAGGGTTAGGGTGAGGGGTGTGGGGGGGTGGTTTGGTTTGCTTTGGGTTTTTTTTCTCCTCGAGAGAGGCCTTTATTTAAAATTCTTCCAGGTTATTAGTTTTAATTTTTTTAACTTGCTGTAATATGATGGGAAAGTGAAATGAAACTCTCATGTGACTGAAGTCTAAAAGAATGAATACAGCAAGGCAGGTATGTGCTACCTGTGAAGATACTAGGAGTGTATTTCTGCTTCATGTGCCTACTTAAGACAGAAGAGTATAGATTATGTTTTCAGAAGTTTAATCTGGAAGCCAGTTAGGCAATTGAAGGGTTTGCTGCTTTTCTGTTATTTTTATCTCTACTTCACAAAGTTCCTTAACCCACCAGAGACTTCCCAATATTTCTCCGTTGCTGAAATTAATTTTTACTATGGTCAGGGGATTTGGCTTTCTGTGCTCTCTGCTGCATTCTGCTGCATGCTGCTGCCTGGCTAACTTTCATAAATTGGAAGGCTATCTTAACTGAAACGATAGCAGAAGAAAGTCTTACTCTCTTTTCAAGCAAACATGATATCCAAGGTGTGACCTAGCAAGCAATAAGTTTGAGTTTCTTTGTTCTAATTTAGGTAAATACGAGAGTCATCATGGCTGCTATGATATTAAAGTAGATTCGATTGACATTATTTATTAAGGCAATCATTCATGTGTTGGTTTTGTTTGTTAATTCCCTCATGCTAGGCTGATAGGGAATTGCATGCTCAATTGAATAGTCTTTCTGTGGTGATGCAGCTCATAATTCCTTGTTGAGTATCAATCTAAAAGATGTATGTGGTGATTAACTTCTCCATTTTGACATGTCCTTAGCCTTGGTTATGGTGATGAAATGAAATTCTTGGCAAGCTAATGATGCAGAGCAATTTCTATACGATATGTAAACTTGTCATTTTAGGAAATTACAAGTACTCCTGAGAGAAATGTAGTATATAAATGGAAGCTACTCTTCTCTATGTAAGGAGAAAATATTATTGTAGTTGATGCTATATTTTGGGCCATGTTACTGTTCAAACCGAAGACTGATGATTATTCTTAACATGTTCTGTTGTGTAACATAGTGATTGGCTCTGTTAGAGTGTTGTGAAATGGAGGGGAAAGTGTAAATGAAGCACTGTTGGGGAGGAGTATATCTGAGCACATGATATTGCTGACTGTAAGCAGCACGTTTAAAGAGAGATTTACAGTGTCTGAGTTCTCAGGTACACCTTTCAGGAAAGGACATTTTTATCTTCTCTCTGTATTATTGTGATGTCAGTGTGCTAGATGGTACAGGTGCAATGATGTGAGAAGGGAGAGCTGGTAACCACCATATGGGTTGTAAAATCTCGTTGTTTATTTCCACAGCTTTGTGTGACTCTTATTTTAAGCATGCATGGTGTTTTGATGCTTTTACTGTAATCTCTTTGTTCTGTGGCATCTCGTGATGTCAATTTAGACACTATTTGCTTCTTTTTTTAATTAGGATACTGTATTGGAAAAAATACTTAGTACTTTCAGTTTTCTCATCTTTCCAGTTTATCATCTTGCTGTACCTGCTAATAGAAGAGTCATGAATACTTATCCCATTATGCTAAATGTACTTCTATGTTGAATGTATGGCATATGGCAGACGGTGGCTATTTGGAGTCTTGTGTGGCTGCAGAATTAGTTTTACAGAAGGCAGTGTTGCTGCTACTCCTATTCTGACTATCAGTAGGTTTGATTAGAGAGGAACAAGGTTATTGAAGGCTGGACCAGTCTCTAAGAAAATGTCTGCTCAAGATTCAGAGCAGTTTTTCTTCTTTCTGCCTTTGTGATATCCTAAGTAACAGTGAGCTGCTTTTGCTGATGACTGGGATAGCATCTCTGTCTTGGGGAAACCTGTGTTTATGTCCAACAAATCTAGTTGCTACAGTTGCTCAGCCTTTCATGGGTACCTTAAACTTGTGTTAGGGCTGTTGTGGCAGCATCTGACTTGTGTTCCATACCACCAAGTGTGCAATGCAGACTGCTCTGAAGGACAAACTGAAGTGGCAGCTTTTTGTTACTCTCCCAGCAAGCTTAGAGTCTCTAACAGGTTGTCAGGTAGAGCCTGTATTGTTTATGTGTAATAAGGACCTGGTGCAATAGGAGTGAATCACTTTCTCCATGAGGAATAGATGAATTGTCCCATACAAAACAAGTCAGCTGGAGTGAGCTGCAGAAAAGGGCCTTTCAGATGAGCTGTTCTGCTCTCCCCTGTGACAGGCAGCTTTCAGGTAGTAAACTCTACCATCATCTGTATTGACTAATTTGGTAATCTATTGAAAATAGAGATTATGTACTGGAATGTATTCTTCACATTTTGATCTGGAGATAGAAATTTTTTTTCCCCTTGATGTGATGATGGATAGGACTGGGTTCCAGTTGAAACTGCAGCTCCTCAAAACAATGGGGTTGGAATGTGTGTGTGGAGTGGAATAGATACATAAAGTGTAATATAAAATACATGTTTATATATATATGTTATATATAAATACCTAGAGACTGTATATATTTTTTCTTTTCTTTTTATTTTTATTAGGGAAATCTATAGCTGGTTAGTTATGTAGTAACATTGTTGATGAGGTAAAAAAAGGCAAACTGAGGAGAAGGTGTATGGAAGAACAGTGATCTGAACAGTTGATAGTGCAGGGCTTCATAAGATTGAAACACCTGACTAGTGTGACCACATTCTAGAAACATGGGCTGTCTACTTCAGTATGTTTATCAAGACAAGGCTTCCTGGGAGGGATTTGATTACTCTCCAGAGATAAGATTTAAGAGCCTTTCCAGTGAAAATCAAGATAGGGTCAGACTGCTGGTGTGGAAAGAATGTAGATGGGCAAATCATCATGATTGCTCTATAAGCTCACTTCTATTTCCTCTCATGCATTGTCTATCCTAATACCACCTTCTGCAGAGTACATCTATCTGTCTTGCTCTTTGTGACTTGCTCTTGAAAATGAGGTATCCAGGTACTTCTCTAATATGTTCTGTACTACCACCTTTGAAATATTTCTGCATAGATCCTCAGTCATTTGCAAGTCTAATGAGATGGCACTCCAATGACAAGAGAAGTTAAAAAGCTTCTGACACCTTTATCTCTTCCTTCTGGTGTCAGCTTCTGCCCAGTTTAAAAAAACCCAAACAACTAGGACAACACAAAAAAGAGTGCTTAGACACTGACAACAAAATCAGAGTTGTGCTTTAAAGTGGACTTTGTATGCTGTGAGTATCCAGCAGTATTCTTTTCACCATTTTGTTTGGTAGGTGGTATATGTACAAAAAAGTTTGGGCTTTACAGTTGGTGGTTTGATGTTTGCTTGTTTGTATTTAGTTTCAGAACAGAACGTGTTCTGACTAGCTAATAACATTGAAAAATAGAAAATTAATCTGTGAACCATACTACTCAGTTGAAACTACTGTTCAGCATTTCAATCTGACAGTTTCTTTGCTCCTTGCACAAAAACATACATGTACATATTATTCATAAAACAATTCATTGTCTTTGTTAGTAAAATATTCACCCTGTTAGATTTGATCTCAGTGCCCGGGTGAGTGATCACTTGGTGATAACCACACCCTGTGGAGCTTTCCTGCCTCTTCACTCTTTTCCTTTTCCTTTCTGTTAATATTTTTTTTGAACAAGACTTGGTGCTACTTTGAAATCGAAGCAGGGCAGGGGTGCAAAAGGACATTGCTTGCCTTTCATCAGCATTAAGAAGTAATTGTGGCAAACTCTTTAAGGCTTTCATGTTGCTATGAAGCATCTATTACTACTGAGATCTATGCTGCCTAGAATATTTCCTGAAACATTTGTTATTGCTTACTTTTTTTTTTTTTTTTTGAAAGAATGGTGTAGCTAAGAGCCTAATTTTTAAGTAGCATTAGTGTCTTCTCTTTCTGCTGTCAGCTATGACTGGGATTTAAAAAAAGAAATTAAATATTTCTACTGGGTCCTATTGTCATCACTTTAATTTTGCCCTTATTACTTCTCTGGTGAAATTGGTATCTATACTTGTAAAGCTGTGAGGGAAGAGAATCTAAGTCCAGGTGAGGATTTTGAGGCTATTGCTGTGGTTAAGCATACAGTGATGATTTTTTTATTTTTTTTTTAATCTTGGCTTCGGTCTTGGTGTTCAGTACTAAGTATCTATAAACAGTAGGAATTGGATAGGCAGAGCCAAATAATAAGAGTATCTGACTGTCACAGTGAACTAAATTTTTTAAGTTTCCCCATTACAGAAGTCTTTTAGAAGGCTTCAGTCTTCTTTTGACAAAAGAAGACAGCAGTGGTGCTGTCCTGGAGGTAAGTGTAATAGAAAACACACACCTGGGGGAATGTGCAATGGAGAAACAATAAGGTGCAGATGTCCTGAATTAGTGATCCTGCAGTTTGTATGTATTACCCATCTTTTTATTATTCTCCAAGGGATCCTGTTACTGAATTTGTCAGTCAGGAGAATCTCCAAACAGATGCTAGATGATAATATTCTTTCACATAAAAAGCCACTGCTAAAGGAAGTGAGTAGTGCCTGCTTATTCAGCATGTGGTGTCATTTATGACATGTCTTACAGCAGTGTTCAAGGGCTTGCTTGGACCATTTCTCTACCTTTCCATCTAAACCTGTCTTTTGAGACCTCAGGTGATAACTATTGCTCTGATCTTTTCTATTCATAGACCTTCTACAGCAGATACAGATTCAACAATTCTAAGATACAGTATTTAATGCACCAATAAAATAGTGTAATTGCTGGTGTTTTAACTGAAAAAAACCCAACCTGTAATGACCTTAATGATTTTGCTTTATTTGCTTAAATATATTACAAGTTTTTTTGTATTATAATTGCTACTTAATATTTTTATTTTAATTACCCAAATGTTAATTTTAAAATAGGCTATTAGCAGCCAACTTTTTTTTTCCCCTGTTTTTAAACTTTGGTTTATTTGTTCTCCCTGTGCTTAGTCATTGTCTGTATTGTATTAATTCTGACCAGATTTTTTTTAATGGATTATATTTTCTTGCTTTTGAGATACCATGAAACACACCAATTCAGCAACTTCAGGTGACCTAAAATAATTTACTTGCATATTGCTATTTCTATGCCCCTGATCGTGGCAAATGCAGTGTACTCTTACAGGTATATGACTGCTTGAATCCTAGCATGTGACTGGGACCAAGAACTCAGACTGGTCTATTAATGACCGCTTGTGTCAGTACTCTCCTTTTCTGGCTGCCAGGGATTCTTCCCAGTATTAGTACTAACTGGGTGCCAACTCTAAATGTACTAGTCAGAAGCAGGCTTGTAAGAAGGTGTCTAACCCCAGCTGGGATAGACATGCATCGTATGTGTTAATGTCACTTTATGCTGACCATTGCTTAGCCATGAAGAGAATGTAAAGAATGCTGAGGAGAGGAAAGACCTGACATTGCAAAAATGACCAGCTGGTCCTAACCAAACATTAATAAACAAGGACTTGAGAACATTAAGTATAACTTCCATTCAGTTTTCAGCTTGCGTCTACGCTTTGTTTATGTATAATGCCCATTCAGTTTTCAGCCTGGGTCTAGACTTTGTTTATGTAAGGCTTTGCAAAGGCAATAGCATGCTTTGAGCAAGATGATTAGCATCATCCTGTTTTCAGAGGTTTCAGCTTTGGAATATCTGAACTCATACACCTTCCTCACAGAAGGCCTGTTGATCCTTTGAACTCCATTCTTTCTTTATTCCTGTAAGGTCCCAGGCATCTCGGATACGTAGCTTAGTGTTTTGCAGCCAAATAAAATATGGCTTCTCTGGCTAGCAAGTTTTTCCTGTCTCTGAAGACCTGGCAGAATGCAGTTAAGGGAAGAATGCATAAGAGTGTTATATTTGAAATTTTACAAAATTTGTAATAGTGTCCATCTAGCTTAAAAGCAAAATATCTTGGTAATTTTAACTGAAGGAGCTAGTAATAGGTAAAGGAGTCAGACTTCTCATTGTATATGGCATTGTATATATTCTGTGTACCTGCTCATTCAGAACTTGTTTGTACCTGAAGGAGTCTCAAGAAATGGAAGGGAAGTTCAGGTTGTTACTAATAGAGTGGTTTTTTGGTTTTTTGGTTTTTTTCTTCCTTCCAGCTATATACTTTTCAGCAGCACTTTCTCGTGTTCACTGAAAATGCTGTATTTTTATGCCTTAGTTTGTTTAAAAGTGGTATTTTTAAAGCCCTTTTTGTCTCTGAGAAAATACAACTCTTTAAAGATTTCATAAATGGGTCTTCTACACAATTTAATCTGTGGTAATGGAACAGAAATTTGTATCTTAAGAAATTAAGGAAAGACGATCCTGGTCGTATCTTGTGTTTTCCTTCTGCTTTGTTTCAGCTGTTTTTGTTATGGACTATCTAGGTATTCCCAATGCAAATACGCCAAATAGGGTAAAGAAACAAATGCCCTTTTCACTAACATACTTTTTGTTAATTGATGGATAAGAATATTTTTACTCAATCACAGGTAATACATTCATATGACAACTCTAGCTGAGAGTAGTAAAAATCTTAAGTTTGTTAGGACCAGAACAGGAAGGGAGTGATCAATACTCAGTGCCCTGCTGAAACAGAAGCATGCAAGTTGTCATGATTCTGATGTGGGCAGCTCTCTGTGGAGAGTTGGGGTGGTCAGTAAGGAGTCTTGAGATCAGCATAAGGTACATTTGAACGGGGATCTTAATGTTGAAAAGAAAAACAAAGGTAAGGAAAATAAAAGTCCTTTAAGCCATTAGAGGAAAGCCACGTTTCTTTTAGCAGTAGATAAATTGTAAACAGAATAACTGAGAGATTCTTGTATGAAAGGTGAAAGTAACATTACACAAGTATAACCTGCTACAACAACCATCTTGTAATTATGCTGAAAAACTTGGACCTTTCTCTGTAAGGGACTAGAAAGGTCTTTTGGGTTTGGAAGGGTGGAAGAGGAGTGCACAGAAGAGGAAAGGCACTTTTACTTTTTCTTCATGTGGTTTTGATGGGTTTTTAATTTTTTTTTTTTAAATTTTTATTTTTCCACTTGCCTCTTCTAAGTTGTATAATTAATAACTTAGTATTGCCCTCTTCATTTGGCTGTTTTGCAAAAGATGCTGTAGAACATCTTTCAGAACAGCTTTTCAAGAAGAATATAAACAGCTAAATCAAGCCTGTTTTGCTTGTTATTAAGGTTTGAGTAGCGGATGTTATGCAGAGCAATTTAACTTCCAGTACATCATTAATGAGATTGCATTCTATATATTGTTGTTTGCATCAAGCCATAAATATGTTGTTTTATCTTAGGAAAAAATGAGGAGCTGGAAATGGTTTCTCTACTGTATTATGTTTTCTGCTATTCAATCCAAATTCAGTCTTAACTGCAAGTTTGTGTTTTGTTTGGTTAGGTTTTTTTAATTCAAAAAGCCTTTCTGTTGCCTAAGGAGCTAGAGCTTTGGAGACAAATGAAAAGCTGAACTACAGTCAGAATGTGTTTATTGGTAACTGAAATAATACTGTCTTCCTCTGTGAACAAGTAATGACAAATTAAAAACAAAAAACCCCACACAAAACCAAACCAACAACAACACCCTAAAAAAAATCCAACCAAAACCCCACCAACTGTTAGCAATCTGAGGAATCATCATTTCATATTAGCTGAAGCAATTGAGGGATGTTGAGAGGGAGCCATCTAATGGCAATCCATTCCCCACCCTCCATTTCCCACAAGGTTTCTTGATCACTTTTTTTCTTATCAGTTGATTTGGTATTTGTGTTGTCAATATCAGTACAAAAAAAATCTGAAATCCCACCTATGCTATCCAAATATGCTGATACCATCTCTGCAGAGTGAGAGTTATTTGCAATATTGGAAGTTGTCTTTGAATGTTTTGTGAGATCCTCTCTGCTAAACTGTGCATGAGAGAGCAAGTGCTGAAGCCAGTACCAACAATTAGAGAATGAGGGAGTTTACAAACAGTAAATTAAATCATCTGAAAGCAGCTTGAAAATGCATATTTGTCACTTAAAAGGACACAGCTATTCCCTACAACATAGCTGTAAATGGGCCTAAAAGTTCACTGCTACCAGATAAAGGGGTAATTAGCCTCTTAGAGCACAGTAGTGATTCAAAAGAAATTATGTTGAAATGTTACTTGCTGTGATGGACCATCCTTTTATTTCAAGGTGCTCCTTTTCCCCTGAGTAATAACTAAATCTCCAGTTGTTCAAAACCATACTGATTTTTATCATTAAGCCTGGCTACTTTCAGCGAAGCAGTTCTAGGTTTTTGGTGAATTTTATTATGGTTATGTTTAGAAATGATAATGGTACTATTTGACAGTGGTACAGCTAATACAGTATTTTGAAAGGAAGAGAGTAATAGGACTCATCATTTAATCTCTGGGCTGTGGTATCATAGTAGTAACAGTGGGAGAAACATCTTGCTATGTTGGAAGATTGTATGAAATTAGAGCATAATCAAATATAGAAGCTGATCATTTTTCAAGGAGAAATTCTTATTTATATTTTTCAGTACTACCAAAGGAGATGTAATTTGCTACTATGGAAACAAAGGAGAACCAGAACCTGTTTTCTTAAATCCCGGTAGGCTTTCTTCAGAAAGGTCTGAATATTATTTTTTGCTATTTTAAAGGAGTCAGGATGTAGTTTTATTGCTCTAGTAATTTAGCTTTTTAAGTATTGTCTTCACTAACTTTTTCTTTGCATTCTTAGAAACAAAAGCAAAACAAAAAGAAATAAACAAGCAAGCAAACAAAAAAACACACAAAATAAAACAAAACAAGCACAAAAAACCCAAAACACCCCCCCAAAAAAAAAAACCACACAAAAAACAAACCCAAGCAAACAGAAAAACTAACTGCCCTTAAACTCTAGTAGTATTTATTAACAAATTTCACTCAAGAATATATAGTTCATGAAAAGCTTCTATGTCAGCGTACCCACCTGCACTGCAATGAGTAGGATGCTCCTTATGTAACTATGACTGAAGGACAGAAGTCTGTCATGAGGAGTACAATTTTCAAAGGTTTGTAGACTTTGACTCCTTACCCGGCAGTGTTAGGGGCATAATGTGACTGTGCTCCCCTGGGGACAGAGTTGGCTTTCAGGGAAAAAAAGAAAAAAAAAAAACAAACCAAACACATCTGTCTTATAAGGTAGATTGATTTAATATATTTAAAATCTAGTCCTTTGTTAGACACATAGAAGACCCTGAGCAGTGTAGCTGGTTGATAATGGTTAATGACAGTGGCTTCTTTTGCCTGCTTAGATTAATGGTCAAAATGTTGCTGCTAGCAGGCAAGCAGTTACTGTAGCAATTATAACATAAATTCTTGGAAACAGCTGCTGGATTCTGTACAGCTACAAGCACAAAATAGGTTTTAATCCAAATATTAAAGAAAATAAATAAATAAATAAATCTGGCTACTTGTAATGAGAAACTGAATCACAAATCTTAGCTATCTGTAGACTATAGTAGATTACTGTGGTAATCTTTGTGCTTATTTATTTGGATTGTGGTGAGAAATATAGGGTATCTCTAATGAGAAATCTCCTTTTCATCAAATGTTTGCAGTGTTTTTCAAGAGTAAAATCAAAATATAAAAAAAGGGGGGGGGGGTGTGATTAATATAGCTAAACTGGAAAAGACTAGACTACAAAATGATATAACTCTGTTGTACATTTTTCCTAGTTTAGCAAACCAGAGGTTAAAAGTAATTGCTGCAAACATGGATTAGAGTCAAACTGTGAAACAAAGGACTCAATATTAGGACGAAGAGTGCTTAAGCACAGCCTAGCTTAAAATTCGTGCCTGGTATATCTCCTGTTTGGGAGTGGGATAAGTGTTTTGATTTGTTTTGTTTTGTTTTGTTTTAATAGCATACCCACAGATAAAAATTAGCTGGGGGATCACTTAAATTGTATTAAAATTTGTGAAATCTGTAATGACAACTGCTCATCACCAGAATATGCTTCCCAATTAAGTTGTTTTATTCCCTCTTACACCCTGAACTTTCTTTAGTAAGTATGTAGATACTAGGCAGCTAGAAGTGGTCCACAGGGACTGCTCTCTAAGCAGTTAATTGTTCATAGAATCACAGATTGGAAGGGAACTCAAGGATCATCTGGTCCAACCTTTCTTGGCAAAAAAAGCACAGTCTAGACAAGATGGCCCAGCACTCTGTCCAGGCAAATCTTAAAAGTGTCCAACGTGGAGGAATCCACCACTTTCCTGGGGAGATTACTCCAATGGCTCATTGTTCTCATTGTGAAATTTTTTTCTCCTTATTACAGATTT
Source organism: Megaceryle torquata (assembly GCA_024611175.1). Lineage (NCBI taxonomy): Eukaryota > Metazoa > Chordata > Aves > Coraciiformes > Cerylidae > Megaceryle > Megaceryle torquata. The sequence goes on along the minus strand of JANIJG010011645.1, from coordinate 16,577 downwards.
CATGAATTTAATGACATGCAAAGCTTGAAGGGTTGAAGCTGCTTTACAGAAATAAACTCAACAATATCATTATCACAAGCTATTTTGTGCCTCAGTTACTTAATACCCCAATGTTTCTATTAGTCTTCTGTACTGGAGGAAAAAAAAAGAGGCTTTGATATTCCACATGGTTTCACACCATGGTGTACGTTGTCTTAATAACAGTGCTGAAAATCTCAAATTCAACTAATTTTAGTAAACTTAAAGCAGTGATGCTCTGGAGTGGGTTTTAGGGGTTTTGTTGGTTTTTTTTTTGTTTGGTTCGGTTTTTGGGGGGTTTTTTTTGTTGGTTTTGTTGGTTGTTTTTTTTTTTTTTGTGGTTATATATTGGTTTTGTGGGGTTTTTTCCCCTAACAAACCAGAAGTAGTGGTCTGGAAGAGTGGTTGAGAAATGGTTATGCTACTTAGAGTTACACACCTACGAGACTCTTACAATCTGAAGGGGTGTGGTCTTTGCTTATCACATTACGTGCATCTTTGGTACATAGTTTAATGACCTCACTTATTTTTGAAGCAAAATTAAAGCTGGCAATGGGATGAATAAGCAAATTATTGTAAGAGATTAATGATGAGCTTGCTGATAGTGTTTGGTTTTGTCCCTTAGACTATGTGAGATAAGATACTTATGAAGTTACTTCGTGCATAGTGTGTAAGTTAATTTTCTTTAGAGCTTAATATATTGTTTGGGGGTTTTTATATGTTTAGGAATATATGGATTGAGTAATTCTCTGTTGGATACACCCTGGAAGAAACTTCAATATGGGAAACAGCTTTTCACAGAAGTGGTCAAGAGAAGTCAAGACCTTACCAAAGAAGACTTGGTGCAGGAGCTTCTTACAGTGATGAATAATCAAGAGCCGTAAGAATGTGATAGACAGTTTACTCAAAGTGTGATATAGCAAGTTTAAAATTGCATATAGAAACTGTTTTGACAGGAAAGAAACTTTAGCCTTGTATTAATTCACTAAAGCTGAGTAATGAAGGGCAAAAGTAGTGTTCTTTCTCTCCACAGAGACTGTCTTTCAACAATATTGATTTTTAAGAAGCAGGCACAGTAAACATTATTACTGCAGTCTCGGTACTCATAGACTGTACACTGATTCTTCTGTGCCCTTTTTCTTTTAAAGATTGCACTTTTCTCAGTAAGGGTAATGAGTGCAAGACAAGGGATGTGTAGGTTGCTTGCTGTAAGCTCTGTGGAAGCTCACTGTAGGGTAAGATTCCATTTCTTACTGCACGCAGAGTTAGCACTTGTTTATGTGAGCAGGTTCATGATACTAGCAGCCAGCTATTCTGTGTTGCTGCCCAGAGTGCAGACAGAAGGTAGAGAAGCAAGCTATTTTCAAAGTTGCCTTCCTCAACGTTGCAATTGGTTTAGGCTAAATGGGGGAAAGGTATAAGGGAGTATTTGAGCATAGTTCAGCTGTGGAACTTCCTTCACCAGAGGCCTAAAGAGATGAGTTAGAGTATCTAAATAAGGTTCCTGCACTCACTACTGGCTACACAGTGAACCTGAGCCCATAAGGTAGGTGTTTAGAAAGCAGAAGAAATTGATACCATTTCTATGTCCAGCCATGGAGTAGGGTTAAAGGAGGTGCTGTGGTCTAAATTCATGTCACTGCTCCCTGTAGAGAAATTTTCATGTTTAGCTTGATTTTTCACCTCTCTCAGGAGTAATTTGTGTTGAAGCAAAGCAGTTTCTGGTATGTAAATCCAGTTTCCTAACTTTATCAGTCAATTTTAATGCTAGCATTCACATCTGTGACATTTTGCAGTGGTTCAAAAGAAAAGCTTATATAAGAATTCAGACACATGAGCAACAGGTAGTAATTGGAAAGTCTACTAAGCTGTCTTAATTATTTTTTTCATCTGGTATCAGATCAAGTGATTTTTTTTTTTTTTTTAAAGTTGTACTTTACCTCTTTACAGAGAGGTCTTTCTTTGACACAAAAGGAACTCCAGGAGTCTAATTGGAAAAATGCTGGTGTACGTGATGTGCCTCAAATTACTTGATCATTAATGTATTAATTAAAACTAAAATACAGAAAGATGAAGAGTAACAAGGAATGTGAAAAACTTGTCAAGATATGAAAAATATTTCTTAGAATGAGACAAAAGTTCAAGAGCTTCAAAGAATCTCTTTGGGAAAGAGCTTACAAGCTGTTTTATCTTGTTTTCCTCATACTTCAGTTTTGAGTACAATTCTTAATCAACAGAGCTTGGTTCAAGACGAATGAATGTGTTAATAGTGGAGAATTCAATTTTGGTTTTAATTACTTTACTGCTTTTTTTCAGTCAATTACCAGACCCTGCGATTGAGGACCAAGGGAAGGATTATATACGTCCTATATTGAACAAATATGCAGCTGTATGTGTTCGTTGCCCAGGCTATGGAACAAGGTAAAAAAAATCATAGTCAGAAATAAATGTGTACTGGATCAAAGCATATCTCAAATCAAAGTTGTGCTGCTATAAGTTTTAATTCTATAGTGACTGCTAAAAGTTTGTTCAGATATTAAGTATAATTCAGTGAAATATTTCCTTGCTCAGTATGCTGGTGTCTTAGATTTGCTACTGATGAGCATTTTAAGCACACATTATGGTTTCTCTTTGGTGTAGAGTGTGAAATAGCTTCAGCTTGTCCAAGACAAGATAATACAGTTCTGGTTCCCCAATGTAGTAACAGATCTGATCACCTCTAATTTTGACCTTATTAAAGTACAAATAGCTTTGATACCATGTTTTTGGCAAAAAACCTGCCATTATCATCTGTATCTGCAGAACTCATTTCTCTCCCAAGAGCAAGAATAGTGTAATCTGCGTAGCTAAGTTAGAAGTTTCTTTATGCATGTCACTGTAATATGTAGCTGCAATTTTAATAAATTAAAAACCTATTACCCCTGTTCAAAAGAACATGTATTTCTGCTTTTCCCCTGACTGATGATGCTGGTTTTACTGAGATATTCTCACTTTCTGCTCAGACTGTTCTACCAAAGCTGCAAGAAGAATAGAATAATGCAAGGCATCTTGCATTTAATGCTAAATGGGACAAAATTATAGGTGAACCCTGTTGCTGCTGGTGGGGAATTCCTACTGTAAAAGTCTGCCAACGATTTTGTCAGATTGGTCTCTATGGCATAGTCAGCCATAGTCTTTCAGTGTAGAGATATAAATTGATAAGCAGAGCGCATTCACTTCTGTAAGTATTTTAAGTTGGTATTCTGAGAGAAACCACTACAAAATCTGAGTATCTCTAGAAAAAGTATTCAACGAATACTTTAGATATGGGATAATGAAGACTTTAAATGGTAAAGAAGCATCTTCCTCCCCTTGTTTCACACGTTGCAGTCTAGCTATTTCAAAGGTAACAGGGATAATTCCATAAATATACTGACCTCTTGCTGATGAACTAACACTTGATTTCAGTTCTTCCCTGCTACTGTAATTGTATGTTCACACTTATCTTCCCCTTAGCAGTGTAGCTTAGTGAATCGAGATTGTTAATTATGCTTCACAATATTCTTCCGAGGAAATAAAGTACATCTTCACATGAATGAGTAACTGTGAAATGACATGGGGAAGGCCACCACACTAGGACAGTGGAAAATTCCTGCTTCTGTCAGCCATCTCTCTCTGGCAGGGTACTACAGTGTCCATGGAGAAATGACAGCTCACATGTGACAGTGGCATAGATACACGAGTAGAATCTGCTTTTTGTAAAAACAGATTTCATCTTTGGAATGTTCCTGTAGAGAGAAGAGGGGGGTTTTTTTATGATAGGATAATTACCAATGTTTAATGGACAATGGATTTAAAGGCAAGAATAGAAGAGTGCTATTAATATGAATAACCCATCAGGGTCTGCATAGGCTGTTGAGAAAAACTTGACTTTATGCTACTTCCGGATGGAACACTCAGCACTAAAAAAAGTTTTACTTTTTATCATAGTCTGTAAATGAGCAGTTTTGTGTGTCAGTTGCTGCAAGTGCAACAGGGAACCAGAGCAGGGGAGTGATGGAAGAAGGGACTGAAATGGCCATTTGAACTTGCCAGGGTGACTTCTGCTCTGTTAGTGTGGTGATGATGCAGTCAAGGAAAAAAAAAAACACCTTTGGGGATGAGGGATGGGACCTTGCAAATATATATAACATACACAAGGCTTAACCTTCTACCCTGATGTTGTTTCAGGACTAACACGGTCATTCTCATCGATTCCGAAGGACGGGTTACTTTCACAGAGCGCAACATGATCAATGCAGATGTCAACCACTGGGAAACAAGCACCTATGAATTCAAACTGCACACTTAACAACTTTCCATCTGAATGGTTTGTAATAATAGCAATGAGAGAGCAAGCCATTAAACTCTGGTAATAGTTTTATACCAGCCTCCACAAGCTAAAAATAGGAAAGCAAAAGTTTAAATACCGGTAGCATACCCTATCAGGCTCACAAATGTTTTGGATAAAACCAAAAGAAGAAACTTTTTACAATAAGTAACAATTAATAAGCGGAAAAAAAAATATAAATAATGCTCTGCCTCCACAGCAAGGCCATCTTTACCCAAGACAAAGTCACTGCTTTTTTTGGATGGTCTTGTTTATTTGGTTTGGTTTGTCCTTTTCCAAAGGTGTTTAAAGTGGACTCTTGAGCATGTTTTCAGTTCTCAGGAGGAGAAGCATTTGCTGCTTTTATTGTTCTATCTGAAAGTTTTACCAAACATTGCTTTCCATTCAGCATACCCTTCGAAGATTGTATAGCCGATGCCAGTGTGCGTTAAATGAATGTACGTTGTCTTTGTAGCATATGTGCTTTAATAGCATTTAAACCTTTTAGCAGTGCCATGGTGCAATGTTCTGCCTGGGGAGAGCAGAGCAGGGGGCATTCTTTGTTTGTTTTCCTATAGACAGTATGGCAATATGACATTTCTAAAACTTGATTTGAGAGCAGATAGGAAATTTAATCCAGTCTCTGTTCAGTTTTACTGAAAAAAAAAAATCATAGGAGCAGACTTGCTTGTCTTTGATCAGAATAAAATTATTTTTATTGTGACATCTTTTTTCCTGATAGTCTCATTAGCAATTTTTTTTTTTAATTTCTTTTTTTTTTTTTTTGTTTGTTTGTTTGTTTGTTTGTTTGTTTGTTTGTTTGTCCCCAGCAGTCAGGTGAGGAATGGGTATCTGTTTGCAAACAGAGGCTGAATAGGAAGTTTACATATATCAGCTGTTTTGTACAATTTTTGGCTTCCTTTCTTCATTAGTATAATATGTTAAAGTCCGGAGTGACTGCTCATAGATTTTTAGTAAAAAATATCTTTGTTATATGGTGACATTATTGCAGTCTTATATTGCTGAAAAAGTTGGGTATTAGGATGCACTTCGTATGGTATAACATCTGTGAATTAAAAAGCTATTTAAATGCATGCTTTTTTCAATTATTCAGTACCAGTGCAGGTGAAAGAAGATTCTAGCTAATATCAAGATACTTTTAAACCCTAAGTTATTTTGCTGCTATTGGTGTTCTGTTCTGACTTATTTTCAATGCTGAATATTAAGTTAGTAATGGATCAGTGCTGTTTTTTTCTCTCTATATGCGGAATGTATTCTTATTACAAGGCTCTGATTATTAATTAAATGTTTCAAAGTAGCAAGATTTCTGATACTCTTCACAAATATGTGCAGCTATTCTGTACTCAAGTGTGTGTGTTCAAGCATTCTCGTGTGTGTCTGTAATGGAGGCAGCGGTAAATTAAACTTGCCATTGAGGTGAAGTACTGTGAAAGGCCATTCCCAGTTTTCTAATTGTCAGGAGATGCTAAAGCAGCATTTAGTCGATTATTTCCTTTGTATTTGCATATTTAAATAGCTTCTAGATACCAAGACTGCTTGCATGACTAGTCAGAGGTTGTTGATTCAGTGCTATCTAAATGACTTTCTGACCACCTTCCTTGCAAGATGACGAATACAGTCTTGTTGGGTTGTATATCTTTTCAGACTTAGAGCCTTCCAGACTGTCTTTTGGAGCTGTAGGAAATGGTTAGCTCTTCCTTATTTTTTGATGACCGTTCAAACCATATGTTTGTATGAATACAAATGGGTTTGTTATTTTTAGATGCAAAGAAATAGCCATAGCTGTCTTAAATTTCATTTTCACAAATGCATATTTAAAAACAAAACTCAGCTTCAATAGCTTGCTTTTACTAACAGGCCACATAGCAAACTCTTTTTATATATTAAGAAGAAAAGAAAAGAAAAAAAACCCCACAAAACAAACAAACAAACAAAAAAAACCCCACAAACCACAACAACAAAGGAAAAAAAAAACAACACAACACAACAATAAACCACCAGTGTATATTTGAACAAGATACTCTCTTAGAAGACACTACCTAAATGGCAAGCAAAAAAAAATGCTTGCATGCCACTTCATGCTAAAAGCATTTATAAACCTTAGTTTTTATAGTAGTTCTGCAATATTGTAAATTTATTCTTGTTTTTTACATATAGGCAAAAGAAAAGCAAGTGAGAGCTTAAATGTAAAAATAGTTGATAAGAATGTATATTTTGTTTTTCTTGAAACAAAATTCTAAATCTGGGATTTGCTTTTTCTGACAAGTAAACAGTAAAAACCCCAAACCTCTGATGTTATTCTCTATTATGTCAGAATAAAGCGATCTCTTTAAACTTCTTTTGAAGTTTATGAGAGTTTTGTCATTGGCTTGCATGGAAACAGGATCAGGACTGCAATGCAGGTATCAAGAAATGGTGCTCGTCCATAGAAATGATCAGGTAATTCATGAAGTACATAATTTACTGTGTGAAAACTGTAGTTGCAAGAAGTCCAAAAAGTGTACGTAGGAAACTATTGGCATGGCATTTCCCAAAGTTTGCTTATATAGATAGAACATCTTTTCAAAGTCAGAAATTTGCATGAATTTTTGTTTCCTGACTTTTTTTTCTATCAAAATGGTAGTGGAAGACACTTAAAGTATCTGTTAAAACTCAATTTTATATAGAGAGATTTTTTTTTTGCTTAAAATAATTTCATAATTGTTGGTTACATGTGTAAACTTTTACTTGTCTTACTTGGGTAAGAAATTGGAAAGTATGTCTTTAAAGCTAATAATCCAGGTTTGGGGAATTTTGCTTTGTTTTTCAGGTTAGTAAGCAATATATTGACTGGAATGTTCCCAGACCTTGTGTCACAGTAATCGATTCTCTGAAATACTCTACAGCTTCTGACAACCAATAAGTGCCCAGCAGCTCCCTTCCCAAAAGCAAATGTCATCTTGTCACTAGCCCTAGCTGGATTCCACTCCAAGCACTAAAAGATCAGGTACAAAACACAAAGGTTCTCGGACACTGAATATTTTAAATAATGTCTGGAGCATCCCTCTTCCCACCATGACCTCAGGGTTCTTGGAATCTGCCTTCTCCCTTGCAGACTGGAGCGTATCCTTCAAATTGTAATACTAGAACTTGCCAAGCAAGCCCTTAAAGGAAGAGGAACTGTCATATTCTTGACTATTAGATGGTGGAGTCACCTCAGAGCTCATTTTAGCTTTACAAGCAGCAACCTTGCCAAACTGACAGTAACTTTGAGAAAACAAGCAACTAATATTGTCATTGTTAAGGTGGTAACCCAGATGAAATCTAGGGGAATTCTCCAAGTCTGGGAAGGGGGGGGGGGTTGGGGACGACACACAAAAAAAACCAACCCAAACAAAAAAAACCTCATGAGCCTCTAAAGTTGTCACAGATAATTATCTATGCAACAAGATAACTGTGGTCTGGATTACCAGTCTTGAAATTAGGTGGCTACATCAAACATTTGTGGCAAGAGACGTTATTATCAGGGACCTTGAAAATCACTATAATGATAAATATATGTTAAAAGTACTTTGAGGTGCTCAGATTGCACACACCAAATTGAAATAATCACAGCAGAGTTACAGTACAGATAATAGGAAGGAAAGAGTAAAATCAGTGCTTCCTTAGGGAAAAGCCAGTGCCCCACATAATGCTACTGAAGGGGAAGACTCCAGGTTCACTGTGGAGAAGTCCAGATCCTGGGCACACCTGAGACTCTTGGTGCAGTAAGTTGAGGCTACCTTAATGTTCTTCCATACCTGGACATTGCAGTGGGGATGTAATTGTCTCCTCTCCCTCTTGCAGCAGCTTTAATAAATACTTTTATACACCAGAGATGGAGTTAGGCCTTTGGAGGTGCTCATTATGTTGAAAGCTGAACAGGTATTTATTGTTAGAAATTAAATATACCAAAGTAAATATCAAGACAAAATATTGATAAGACTTGACATTGTTTTCATAATACCATAAGGCAATTGGTAATTTCAAAATGAATAGATGAAATACTAAGTGGCCATAAGGCATCTTCAAAGCATCTTCAAGTTTAGCTTGAAGAACATAAATAATGCACTTAAATAATGCTAAGCAAGCATTCCTATTTATATGCAATATTAGCTACTAGAAATTAGTCTTACATCATTTAGATTCATGTACTAGAACATTGCTAATGTTGATCTGATTCATTTTCTGCAGAGAAGTCTTGTTGATAGTTTCTGAGGATTTAGGAAATGGTCTTGACTTGGTGAAAATAGAATCTGTATTATAATCAGATGGAAAGGCAATTGAATAAACTGAGAATTACATAACCTGTCTGTATGACTCATGCTGTGAAATATAAGTTAAGGTGAACAGAGTGAAGAAAATGTCGAATGTATAAAATTAATATCTAAAGTAACTATCTCAGGAATGTCCTGTATCAAGAACTTAGAAACTGAATGAAAAAGCAGTATCAGATGAAAGTACTCAAATTTACGATATCTTTTAAAACAGAACACATAAGGACTGAAGATCATAAACGAGGGAGAAAAATGGTAATGAATATATGAGAACAACAACTCTGCACTCAAATTATAAAGCTTCTACTGAAGCAATGTTTGTTGCATAGATAATGGAATTTGAACTTCTTTAAAATTTTGAATAGCATATAAACTATTTTCATAAAAATTATTAATGCAGAAAGCATTTTTATCTATGAAAATATGAAATGTAATGTATGTTTGACCTATGCAATGATGATTATGTAATAGTAACTTGAAGCATTTAAACAAATGTATAAGCTGCCCTTTCCATGGGCTCCTAGAAGCATATTTAGTCCTCATATAATTTGCTCTGAATTAATGGGACTTCACCACACTCTTCATAGTCCTGATATGCTTAAATATTCTGAGTAAAATGTTCTGGAACTGAGCTGGTTTTATGAAACTTCATTCTATGAACTTGTTCTTTTTGTGGCCTCAGAGAAGGACAGTGCCTACTAATGCAGGATGGTGCTTTACAAACTTGCCTGTGGTGACAGAGGAAGTGTTTTCAGTGGGTATCTCATCTGACATGTCAGCCCTTACAGGCACAGAGCCAGCCTTGGACACTTAACTTATCAGATTGTGCAAACACATTGATTGCTTCTGTTCGGTGGAAGAAACCACATCACTTTGCAGATGTTCATTAAGATAGATTAAATAATAAACTGGAGAATATGTGGAGCCAATAGTGTCTCTTCTTCTGGTACAACATCATAGTTAGTATTCAGTAATTGAGGCTTTTGCCTGTTGTTAAAAGAATGAGCTCTTCTGAGAAAAAGGTGAATGAAAAAGATTTGTTGTTGTTTTTCCCTTTTCCCTGTACTAGCTCTGCAGTGAATAGCTACTGGAAATAACCACACAGACGAGGTCTTAGTCAGATGCTTCTATTCATCTCTTGTTTGTCATATCTCACTTGATGGCTGACATTTAGAGAGGAATTAACTGTCCTTTCCATTACAAATGGGTCTGTATTAGTACCTGAGTTTGATTAGTAGTGCCCTTACATGATTTTTCTGCTAGTCCCTATTTATTGTGCTTTGGTACACATTTCAGAGCTACCGCCGCTCACAAGCACTAGACCGTTTTCAGACGGTATGGAACTGGTAGATGTGCTTCAGGAACGCGCTAAGTGTACTCCAACAGCTAATAGGTTTAGCCTGAAGCAAAACGGTCTGAAATGCACATAGCATGGAGATTGAGTACTCGACACCAATTGTTTTGCTGTATAAATCTCCTTATGTTGGTCTACTTATAGATGTAGCATGTGATAGATGTGTTGTGTCGGTATCCTTGCAATATGGCAGTTGCAATTTTACTGTTCTCTTTAGCAATATATTGTGCCAGTCAAGTCTGAGTGCTCTTTAGTATAATATGCATGTGTTTAGACTGGCAAAGCAATCCCAGAATGGCAGTAACATAAAAACAGCTATGCCAGTGCAGGTGTGCTTTCAGGAGCATAACGTATTTTGCCTCTGCAGGGGAAAACAAAGTTCCTGACGTATGTGCTCGTGTAAGTGCAAGTACACCTGGATTTTTAGCAGCTAAAGATTATGCTCTGGATTGAAGGCTGTGTGCCACCAGCAGTATATATAGTAGACCAAACTAAGGAATTGATGCAACGGTTCTTAGCTGTAGCTCACAGCAGTCCTGTGAAATGACAAGTATGCTTTGCTATCACAGGTTTGAATTTAAAACATAATGATATATAAATAATGATTCACAAAAACTTGCCACTCAACAGAAGTCACAGGCAGGAGAAGTTCAGGAGGAGCCAGAATGTCTAAAGTAGTTGTTGTCAACGGAGTACTACTAGAGCTCTTGAAAAGTACCTAGGGTTCACTTGCAGTACCATATGGTAGAGATGCATAATGTGAAAGAAGCCTCAAGGCTGGCTTGGAGGATTTAGTTTTATTTTATGCTTCAGTCTAGCTTTACAAATAGCAGATAAATATTGCCTGTTCTGGAAAAGTGCTCTGAACTATTGTGATAAAAGAGGTGATAGAAAGCAAAGTATGAAAACTGCTATTCTGTCCTGCATGGGTCTTGGTTTTTTTGCTCTAATTAATACTTCCACAGATAAACTGTGTGCATTTAAGAATGCAGGATTTTCAGCCCTAGGATCAAGTTGGTTCTATGTATCAAGATGAAGCAGGGAGACTTGGTCAGTGTACAATACAACTAATCCAGACCCAACTAGCAACTGCAGAGAATTGTACTTATGAGTGACTTGTGCAGTCCAATTTCTTAACTAGCTAAAAATCAGCATCAGAAAAGATTCCAAATTTGGGAATTTTTTAAAAAGTTGTTACTTTTTATTTGCCCTCTTAGTCATCATATTCCACTTGAAGTAATACTGTCTTTAAAAAAATGCTTGCTTTATTGGACAAAATGCTAACAGCAGGCTGAAACTTCAAATAACCAGTTGTCTCAAGTTTTTCCAGCAGGAAACTTGGAAATTAGATGTGCTTCTGTAGACAACACAGTTTAGTTTCCCTTAAATTTGTTTGGAGATTAGTGATTTTTTTTTTGCGGTACTATTGTCCCAAATCTGGGTTCTTTAACCAGTATGCAAAAAACAGTCAACACAGAGAGCTGAGAGATTTGTTTCATTTCAGTTCTGTGCAGAAGAGGGTGCCAGGTGATCATTTCAGAAGTCCAAATATACAAAATAACAAAGAATAACTACAGTAAAGTAAATGATTGATCAGTCATTCATCACTCCTAACATCACATATGAAAGTAGAACTTTACCATTCTCTCATCTCAAAGCTTCTGTCTTTGAGATTAGTTTGGTGCCTCCAAGGTCTAATGCCACCCTACACTCCTACCAACTACGCAAGTCCACCAGATTCTGAAACCTGCCATTTTTGTGCCCGTTAATGTTTTTCTTTCAACAACAGTACCATTGAGCCAAAGAATTTGTCTGCTTTGATTATCCTCTGTAGTAATCAGCCACCTCTTTTGACATTAGAGGACTGATTTGAGCTTCCTCATGGGGTCCTTTTGACATCTTTCCATGGCTGTCAGGGGATGACTGACAGGAGGATAGGTTGAGGAGAACAGGTCTCAGGAAAAAATGAGACACAAAAATTTATAATGCAAGCAAATACTAGTTGCAAAACAACTTATTTTACTGAAATAAAAGTAATGCAGGCTGAGCAAAATTTGTCTTCCAGTAGCTTTCTGTGTTGGAACAGCTCGGTATGTGCTGCAGTTACTGGTATTGTAACTAAGAATATAAAAGACACTGGCTCCACCTAATTTTCATTCTGATGAATGCAGCCTGGTAATGTTGCTAGGAAGCTCATAGCTGTTTTTCTTACAGGTTTGTTTTCTGCATTTTGTATTTTCAGCGATTGTTTCTGTCCAGATGAGAATCCCTTGTCATTAGGAACTGATTTTTGTTGTTGTTGTTGATGATAATGATAGTTTATGACACTGCTGTGAATGCTTATCGTGCTGTGCAGGTGGACCTGCATGCTTCTCATCCCACTTTCTAGATAGAAGATAAAGGGGGTTTGTGCATGTTAAACAAGCTTTTTGTGAGAAGGCCAGTGATCAGAACTTCCAGGTGAATTTGCAACCTGTCAAACATAGCAGATCGAATTTAATTCTCCAGAGGTTACACGAGCTTTCTGGGTTAAAAAAATAACCTTGTTTGTTTTGATTAAATTGGTGTTTTGCTACTGGATTAATATTCTTTTGTATATAAAAAGTTAGAAGTATATTCCTCTGTTGTATCTGTCTCAAAGAATCAGCCGTTGCACTGTTGCTTTAAGTGACGCTGTTAGGGATCTCTGAAAACACATGTACCCTGGAAAACTAACATACTGGTTATTTTTTCACTTCCAAAGCATAGCAGGCACTTTAATTCTTCCAACTCTATGCAAAAATCTGTTGTTTGTGCCTCTTCTGATACTAACTGGAATGTTATTGTTAATGCGCATGCACACCTCAGAAAATAGGTTAAATTTTTGTAATGCTTCAGTTATAGAGTTTTAAATTGGATGCAAATGAGTCATGATACTTCCTTTCTCTGTAACCTCTGAAAGAGACAATCTTCTGTCCTAGTGTTAGCAATTTATGGGGTGACAGGGCACAGTTACTTTACAGCAGCTGCCACCGTCAACTCAAAAAAATTCTGTACTAAAGCATGACCTTTTTTTATCTCAGCCTTGGAGGGGGTGTAAATGTCTGTTTTACAAACCATGGATATTCATTCAATGTGCGTTTGAGTGCAGCAGCCTCGTAGGGCGGGCGAGGTAGAAGTTAGGAAGTTTCCGTTGCCGCGCGACGCTTGCAAAGGTTTAAACCAGTTTCAGTAACCCTGTCGTGCGGGGCCGCGTTAGCCTCTGGCAGCAGAGGACGAGCGCGGCTGCGAGCTCAGGAGCTGCCCTGGCTCCGTTTTGGATTCGATGATACCAGCAACCGCGCCCCGAAGGCCAGGCGGGCCAGGGGCCGCTGTGCGCCGGGCGGAACGCGCTGCCGCTCCCGCAGCGACACCAGGGCTGCTCTGCCCCCTCCTCGCGTCCCCTCCCCTCAGTGCCCGCCTTCAGTGCCCCTCCGTGGCATCGCTCCGTGCCGCCGGGGAGAGAGCGCGAGGGCAGCGGCGCCGTAACCGGCCCGGGGCCGCCCCGAACGGGCACCGGCAGCTTCCCGGCCACCAGACAAAGCAGCCCGCCCTGGCCGGGTCAGCTCACCGCAGCACCTCCTCGCCCTCCTGCCGCATCGGTCCCTCCCCCGCCTTCCTCTCATTGGTCCGACACTAAGAGGGCGTATGCTTTTTGCGTCTCTATTGGCAGGGCGAGTTAACATGCCAGGCAGCCCACCAACGGCTGCCGAGATTTCAAATTCGTGACAGAAGAAGCTGGGAACGCCATTGGCTTAGTGAGTGCGGAGTCCCGCCCGCGGGCACTGGAGCGGCTCGGAAGAGGCGTTTAAAGATGGCGGCAGCGGCGCGGAGTGGGGGACGGTTTTTGTGAAGCGGCCGATCTCGGCCTCCCTTTCCCCCCCTCCCCTTCCGCCCCTAACTCGCGGAGGAGCGGCCGGGACACCGGGGATGGCTCAGGTGGGTCCCGGCCCCGTGGGGCGGCGGGGCGGGCGCGCACGAATGGGCCTGCTTGGCCCAATCGCCGCCGCGCGGGCAGTAACCCCTCCGTCCCCACAGGCCGCGGCGCCTGCGGGGGCCGCCCGGCCCCCTGCGCTCCCCGCCGCCTGCATGGCGCGGCTTCTCACCGCTGGGCCGCTGCCGTGGGTGGGGGGTCGTGAGGAGCCTTTCCCCGAGCCGCGGCGGCGAATGCACCGACATCCTGTCTCGAGTGGGCAGCGGCTGCCCTCCCCGGCGGGTGTCGCCGTGCGGCGCTTCCCCCGGGGCCGCCCCCGGCTGGAGCGTCCTTCCCTCAGAGCTGGTGTTTTGTTTGTTTAGGGTGTTTTTTTGAGGAGCGTGTGTGTGTTTGTTTCTTTCCCGCCCGCCTCCAGCCCCTTTCCTACTCGCTCCCGCCGTAGAATTACGTTCAGGGCGCTAGAAGCAAAGGAAGCGCCATGTCTTTCTACCCTCCGCACGCCTCCTTGTCAGGGGGGTGATGGGGAGTATCAACTCTGGCGTGAGTTTCTACACCGCAGCATGACCCACGGTACGTTTGTGCCTCTTAGGGCGAAAGGAGAGGGAGGATTTCCGCTGGACACATCTGTTTACTCAGGGGACAAGAGCTCGTCTCGTCTCCTGTGTAAAGTTAGGAAGACAAGGCAGCCCTTCTCCAAAGTGTGTGCAGACGCTCATTCCCTTTTTTTGTTTGTTTTAAGGCGGTGGGTCTGCCCCTAAATCTCAGGATTCTTTTTCATAGGTTCTTGCTATTAATAGTGAATTACAGTTATGTTTTTCCTCTAACATATCTCATTCAATCTTTAAAAGGCTTATTTTTTTCTCATTTTCTTCACCTTGTACCTATTTTCATTAGGCTTCAGGTTTAGCTATAAAATGTGTGCCCAATGAGAGGGTGGCCCCATAACATCCAGGCATCACTCACTCTCTTATAAGCTGGGATTGAGGGCTTGCTGCATCTATGCATTCAATTTCTTTATTCCCTTAGGTTGTGAGCTGGAGATGTTGGAATTAGCTTCCTACCTCTTTACCTTTATGTTTAGGTAACTAAGCTTAAGAGTTCCTAATTTCATTTCTGGATAAGGAGTTACAACACTAGTTCTTTTCGGCAGCTCCTTTTAACTACCAGGATTATTGTGCTTTTTTTTTTAGAGGGGAAGTTGGTTTCTTATGTCTGTTGCTTTTATTTACAAAAAAAAAACCTATTTATGATGTGAAAGGAGGAATTATTTTTTTTTCTCCTTTCTATGCTCTGATTTACAGGTTGGTTTTTTTAAGAACTTTACTGTTTTACACAATTAATTGAAACCATCTAAACCCTATCAGAAAACTGGTCTAGCTATAAAAGCAGCAATTGCTTTGCCGTTTCTGAGGGGCCCTTTCCAAAATTATTTCCTCTGTTTGTTCAGAACTGGGATGAAGTCTTGTGACGTAGAGAAGCCGTGTCAGTAGTGGCTACCAGTAATGTTATGATTGGGCCCTCACTGTGTTTTCTTAAACTGCCTTGATGACTTACAGAAAGTGTCTGTTTCCTTCAGAGTCTTTTATTGTAAAGCTGATAATGGGCAGAGAAATGAGTTCCTGCATGTAGTGATTAATTTACAGAGTATTTTTGTTTTGAGACCTCTTGTTCTGGTTTAAAGAAAATAAATTCAGTCTCCTTGTTTGGGGGTTTTTTAGCAGTTGATAATAGGATTAACTTATTTTTAGGACTGTATGTCTCAAAAAGATACAATAGGTATAGGTATGATTAAAAAAGAAGGTAGATGATTCTGAGCAAGGAATTATTTTGGTAAGATTTAAAGCTTAGTGGGTCTTTCAGTATAATCAGTGCCTCATAATTTCTGCTCTACAGAGTTGCTGTTTGGAGCTGGAGGATGAAGAGAAAGATTTTGTATTTGGATAGCAAATAAGGAGATTTTGCTCTGAGCCACTCTTTTGGAGTTCACTGAATGTGAAGTAAGCAGTTTCTGACAAGGAATACAGTTTCTTTTTTAAAAATTATTTCTGAAAAGAGAATCTGTTGTACTCTGTTCCTTGTTCCTGATGGCAGCTGAAGGCATTCATGAAGAAGGTGTGTTCTGTACTGAACTGCCAATATGCTGTACAGTGAAGGGAGTTCCGCTTAGAGTTTGGGCAGTGCTGGTTACAAGTGTTAAGATTTTTGGTTTTTCCTGGTTTGAAAAGATATACCCTTTTCTCTGTTCACTCTCTTTCTTTCCCCAACTACTAGGTGGTAGTACTTAAACCAAAAAAGCAGTTTTTTTTTTTCCTGTCAAGCTAAGACATCTGCTTTTGTTTGTACCTGTACAGTTTGCTACATTACACTTGTATGTCCCCTGTGTATCTCTTTCCGAGATTACTTTGTGACATAAAACTTTTTCAAATGATGTGCTAAACTAAGAGCAAGCAATGAAAAATGGGGGGGGGGGGGGGGGGGGGGAAGTACCAGGAATCGCCAAAAAAAAGGGGGGGCTTTCATTTTTTAAGTGTTTCTCCGGGGGTTCCTTGGGTTGGTTTTTGGTGGTGGTATTGCGTTTCGGGTGTGTTC
>JANIJG010011644.1:3567-20853 GCA_024611175.1 Megaceryle torquata | reverse complement strand
TCTTATGAGGAGAGGCTGAGGGAGCTGGGGTTGTTCAGCTTGGAGAAGAGGAGACTTAGGGGGGACCTTATCACTCTATATGACTACCTGAAAGGAAGTTGTAGACAGATGGAGGTTGGGCTCTTCTCCCAGGCAACTAGTGAGAGGGCAAGAGGGCAGGGCCTGCAGCTGCACCAGGGGAGGTTTAGGTTGGATCTTAGGAAGCACTTTCTCACGGAAAGGGTGATTAGACACTGGAATGCAAGGAGGTGGTGGAGTTTCCATCCCTGGAGGTGTTTAAGGAAAGATTGGATGTGGTGCTTAGTGACAGTGTCTGTAAAGACCTTATTGTATCCTTTCAGTACTTAAAGGGGCCTGTCAGAAAGATGGGGACGGAGCTTTTAGCAGGGCCTGTTGTGATAAGACAAAGGGTGATGCTTTTAAACAAAAAGAGGGAGATATAGACTAGAGAGAAGGAAAATATTTTTTACACTGAGACTTGTGACAACCTGGCCCAGGTTACACAGCAAGGTGGTAGATGCCCCATCCCTGGAACTATTCCAGGTGGGGTTGGCTGGGGCTCTGAGCAACCCACCCTAGTTGCATATGTCCCTGCTTCCTGTTGGGGGGTTGGACTAGATGACCTTGAAAGGTCCCTTCCAACCCAAACCATTCTGTGTTTCTGTGTGATTCTGTTATATTTAAAGACTATATAAAGTATTAATGTATCATACAACAAACAAGTTGGTTGTAGTTGCTCACTTGCAGTTCTGTGGGAAGATATAGGAAAAGTATATTTTGAGTTATTGACAGTGTCCTTCATATTAAAAGCAATGAACTACAGTTTAGAAGTGTGCTTATGATTTTTCATCTGTATAGAACTTTTAAGAAAAAAAATACTTACCTGCAACAGGCATAATTAAATGTGGTGTACAGCAAAAAATAACACTTCCTGAAACTCTCATTTTTTACTTCTCTTCAAAATACTAAGAATTGATCTAATGCCTGCAGCAATTGCTTCGATGACCATTGTTATCAGTCTGTGACAAAATCACTACTCTCCATTAGGAGAATATTGCTTGCTTATTACTGTAATTGCTAGTCTCTAGTCTTGTCTTTAATTTTGTGCAATATGCTCTTAGAATCTTTGCCTAAAATTAACCATTGAGAGGTAGTGAGCATATGTAACTCTATGAATGCTTATCAGGCCTTTAAGGGACAAATCACATATACTTTTCAGATTACCCAGACAATGATTTGAACCAGCTTCAGAAAAGGTCATGTTTATCTGTGGAACATTTTTTCTAGTGTAGAATTTTTCCAAATGGCAAATAAGAGCCATAGACTTCTGAATGAAGAACCTCAGCCAGCTGGTAGTTAGCATGTCTTAGAGGCATAAAATGACTGCTGATAATTGAAACAGTTTATTTAAACTAAGCAACTCAAGCTAGTTAAAGTGGCTGCTCTAACATAAACATTTTCACACAAAGTTTGATTTCTTTGTTTTCTTACTTGGTATGTTCAGACATATTGTGAAGTTAACAGTTTTCTGACAGTCTTCATTTCCCAAGCACTAGAAAAAGCTTTCTATAGTATGTCACAAGAGACTGTTAAGTCTCATTTTGTAGTTGATGTTTATTCATGTGCTCAGAAAAGTCTATTCTAGATAGTGATGACTTTTTTTTTTTTTTTTTTCTGCAGCACTTTCATCAATCCTGTCTCATTCTATTTTTCTTTATTCTATGGTTTTCTGATCTCTAAGAAGGCAATGGTAGATGTTATCTAAAATTCTCAAGTATATATTAACACCTTTCTTTTATTTTTAATCCAAGCATTAATCTTAGGGGTTGAATAAAAGCCTTGTAGTTATTACACTCTATCATCTCTTCCTTAATCCACAAGGTGTGAATTTTAAAATAATAATTTATAACTAACATGGTTTAAGCATGATGTCAAAAGCCAAGAGACATCATCAGTGCCATGGCTGAAATATTACATCATCATTCAAACTCTGAAGCTACTTGCATGCTCATAATATGATTATAAAAAAGAATTAAAAGCATATTAATAAATTTAGATTATTTTTTAAAACCTAATGCACATGGAAGTATGCATTCTACTACATTCTCTTGCACTATGGAAGTAAAGTTTGTTTCTATTTATGAAGATTGAATTTTCCACGTAGACAAGGTTTGTTCAGCTATTTCTAATAAGAATGAATGAGATATAAAAAAAATCAGAATTTGACCAAAGAATGAATATTTATGAATATAACATCACTTCAAAATTTTACTAGTGTCTCATTAGTAGTAGTAAGTAGATAGGCCTAAGGACAATAAAACCACGAGATGAATGATTATTTCAGAGAAATATCTAAGAAAATCTGTATATGAATAAGCATGACCTCTGTGTGGCAATTTGTTTTTCAAACTGCGAATTAAAAGTACTTCAGTGGTTCTCACTGGAATTTTTCAAGAAATGACCAATTCCTTTGTAGGCTGAGAAAATAGCAAATTCTCATTCATCTCAGTCTATATTTTATCCCTTTTGTCATTAAATTAGGCAGGACCTATAAATTTTACTTTGAAATGACATCCCTTTCACTGCTCCTTCTGTGAGCAATTGTCTTTTTCTATGAAGGCTCTTCAGACATTTCAAAATTTCCTTAAAACACATTGTATATTTATTTCATCCCAATGTTTTCTTCTCTTTCTTGATTAGGTTAGGAAACACTCTTTTCTACTGGTTTGATTTCTTTTTATGGGTCTGAATTGTTCCTTGCAATTCACTGGTCCAGGTGCTAATAGCAAGCAGCTTTGAGTTGTTGCATATTCCTTCTTCATGCTTCCCGAGATAGATTCTGTTCCCCAAGAAGTAAATGAAAATTCAGTAATTCTCCCTTTGATTTAAGGAAAAGTGAATCTCCTGTGCATTTGCCATTGTTGAAGGGTTCAAAACATTTTTCAAACTATTCCCAGGAAGCTAAGATTTCTCTCCTGTTTGAAATGGGTATTAACTCAGTCCTACTTTATGAAGAACCTAAATAATAAATGTAGGAAATATTAGAGAATTATCTTTTTTACTTGGTACAATAATTACCAGGTGTCAACTTCAAGCTGACCTGTGTTAAAATGAAGGTGTGTCTGATGGAGATTTTAAAAACAAATAAAAGGAAGATTAACTACAAAGTCTAGAAAATGTCAAAGAAATAAGGTCTTTAGCAAATTTATTATTTTACCAGATTTGATGAGGGGTGTTGGTACGTGGGATCTTGTATATTTTTTAAATTAAGAGATGATGGAAGATAAATTATTTTTTTCCTTCTTGGAGTTGTATTTGACTAATCACTGCAGTGATGACAATGGAAGCACATGGATATAAATGACACATAACTTTTCTGCAGTTGGTGAAATTATGTAGTTATGTATTTGTTTTTTAATTAGAATTGGACTCCTTGACATGTGCATTTGTCTACAAAAATTAAGTAAGATTATTCAACTGCATATCTATATATGTAGAGGAGGTTCTAGCCTAAGTGATACAAGTATTTAGGTGCTATGGTCAATATACAGCATTTGTAGTCAGACTTTGAGAAATCAGAAGAAAGAAAATCCTTGCCATATTGGTTTCACTGAAACTGTGTTTTCATTACTAAGGAATTCTTATTAATCCTTAGAAAACACACATTTAATAAAGTGGCAAAGATCTTTATTTAGAAATATCCAACAAAAAAGGAAAAAGATGATGAAAGAATGTAGATGAAAGAGGCTAGAACAAGAGTTCTTAAAGTAGGAGCTCTTTGTTTTGGTCAAGACTACTCAAGAAACTAATTTGTGGTTTGATCAAAATTTTTCCTTTCGTGACATGTTTGCTTCATATATGTATTTCTTTCCCTGTATAAAAGTGATCAGAGATAAATATTACCAATATAGTTTATTAATTCTAAGTTGAAGTAAGAGTAGAACAGGAACAGAAGAAAAGTACTCTTTTTGACTTAACTGAAACTGCTTGGAATTAAAAATGCACATAAACTGAATGCACTGAGGCTCTGAATCAGAAATGTGGTAATTGTTTAATCACAATGCAGGTCTTCTAAATGGAAAATAATCTCCACCTTTCATGTAAACAATGTATTGTATAAAGTACCTCTCTCTGATCTGGTGGCCTTTTCATAATGAAGTGATGAAACAAAACTTCCATATAAGAAATATAAATGTGTTAAGAGTTGAAGATACGTACGTGTCATATATTTCTAAAAGCTCTATTTACACTCATAATTTTTTCTACCTCACTAGCACTATAAACCTTTTTATTAACAGATCTTTCCTAAAATAGTTCATAATCCTTGTAGAATTAATATTCTAAACTTCCTCTCAAGATATCAGCATGTGTGAGGAAGAAAAGGCTGAAGTTAGGTTCAATGCTAGTTGCGCTGGCATCAGATTGATCTTCTATGGACCAGCTACTCACTGAGGAGTTTCCAGAGCACAGAGGTTTCTAATTGTGCACTCTTAACACAGTAACTTGTGTAATAGGATGATTAACAGAATGTGGTTTAACTGGATGCAACAGTAGCTTTTCACTATAGATGTGCTCACAGAGAAAGAATAAGAGGGCAGACTATAAGGGTGCACAAGAGGAAGGACAGGTATCTTCTAGCACAATAGAGTCTTCCCATTACACAGAATCACAGAATTGTTGGAGTTGGAAGGGACCTCTAGAGATCATCTAGTCCAACCCTATCATCAAAGAAATTTTACCTCGAGCACATTACACAGGATTGCATCCAGATGGGTTTTGAATATCTCCAGAGAAGGAGCCACCACAACCATTATTTATTATGTGAATAAAGTACCTGGTTTTAAGAGCAAAATGTAGTGCCAGAGTGAGGTGGACCTGAGTTGAAGCTTCTGGTTGTTGTGAAAAAAAAATTAATATTGCTTTTCAGATTTTTGCTTTGTATCCTCTTTGGATTTTGCCTTTGAAGATTCATATCTTAACCACTCAGGTCTTTAGATATATATCTGCTTTAAAAAAGCACAATAACCAAGTAAAATGGCATGATATTTCTCCTCAGGGGTACAACAGTCATTGTTTGGTAAAGTTAGAACTGTAAGGTTGAATTTAGACCCCACCACTTCAGTGTTTAAGATCCCACTTTCTCCCAGCATTTGCACCAGCCAAATTCTAGTCTTCACAATGTTCAAAGGACCTGTATTAGTGCAAACTTGTTCAGAGTACATTGGAAATAATGACAGCTTGAGATAAAAAACAAACAAAAAAACCCAACCAACCAACCAAACAAACAAACCACAATCAATCAAACAAACTCAAACCAGACAAACAAGCAAGCAAACAAACAGACAAACAAACAAAAACAAACAAACAAACAAACAAAACCCCAACAAAAACCACCAAAACCAAACACAACCAAACAAACCAAGAATAACTTTTATGAGGCCTTGTGGGAATCTTGTTCTTTATGAAACTTGGTGATTATGTTCAGAGGCTGGAATAAGTGGTTCCATGAACTTTTTGAAAATATAAGGGAGGAAAAGGAATGAGAGCATTTGCAGTTCTAAGCATCAGGTACTCTATTGCAACTATTTTACTAGATTCCTTGCCCTAGCTCTCACCCTAAACTAAGGTTAGACACACCTAGGGACTATTCTATAGAGCTGGAATTAACTGATAGTCTGTATCACCAAGGAGTTGGCTAGTTGTATACTATATTTCAGCCATTTTCTATGTCATGTTGTGGGTGATGAAGGCAGAGAACCAAGGATCTAAAAAGAGGAACTTCTGCAAGACTTTTAAAAGAGAAAGTTAAGGCTTTTTTTTTATACATAAAAAGAGTGAAATGAGCAAATGAGTGCCATAATCCTTCCCCAACTGACTTCAGTTTGTGGGATCATGCTGAAGAACTGAACAATAAACAAAGGCTAGGTAATTAGCCTCTTGTAATTTCAAACTATAACTTTCTTTAGAGTTCCAGTTTATTAAGTATAGCTTTCTTATTGTCCAGGCCTTTATGCTCATAAGCACACAGAAGCAGAGATCCTAAGCCTCTATGCTCCTGGATACGGTATCAAATAGTTTTAGGAAGACCTGTGTTCCAAAATATGAGGATATGCAAGTCCTCACTCAGATCCCTGACTGCTGTAATGAACTCTAGGTATAAAGGGTCTCTCCATATTTTGTCCAGACTTTCCCTCAACTCCATCTAGTTACTCCCAGAACTGAATGCTATTTTTCGGTGTATACACTGAAATTTTGTTTCTTTATTGTCTTACACACCTGTCTGTGGCAGTACAGCCCCCCCAGCTCTGGGTGGCTCTGCAGAGGGTCTCACTCTGGGGCAGCAACACGAGAGGCTCCCGGGGTGCAGTACAGTGGTGCCGCTGCTCTTTGTTAGGCACTGCTGAGGCCTGGGGAGAGCAGGAGTATGCAAAACTTGGTAGGTCTTGATTTCCAGTATTCTTGGTCCTTGTGTATGGCCTCCTGTAACCAAAAAATATTTTTTTTCCTGATGTGTTTTTACCTTGGGCAACACCTGAAACCAAAACCAATCTGCCTGTGAGGCTTGGAGAATGAGTCAGTGAGATAGAGAGGTTGGGTCCAACTATATCTATCCCTCCTGAATACTCTGAATAGAGGGGGCCAAGGAGGGGCTGCACCTTCCCCTCCCGCTCCCAGGATAATGTTGACTGCAGTGGAAAAGTACCAGCCTCGTTTTGCCCGAAGTCAATCATCTTATGATCCTATAAATACTAATCCTAAGCGAGGCTCATTGGAGCCCTCCTGGATCTCAGCAGGCTTCAGTCTCACATCTCCCCCTGACCTGGGATGGCTCTCAGGCTACACCGTCCAGTGCTAAGACTGACAAAGGGAGATACACTGTCCATCTGCTAAGATCAATGAAGGGAAACATACCATCCATCTGCTGAGACCAATGAAAGTATATGTGAGTATTTCTGATCTACAGGACTTTTAAAAAAAAATCATGGAGAACACAGGCTGCCCAATTTATTTTCAACCTGCGGAATAATTCCATCTTATTCACAGGTTCACCTCTATATCTATATCTATAGCTCTGTGTGTGTGTATATGATTCACTTCTTAGATCTTATAGAAATTGTTGCATTTATCATAAGCAAATGTTTATTCTGATTTAGTATTAATATATCAGTATTAATGAATTGCTGTTATCATTTACTGTAAGGTACTATGTTACACTAAGCATTACACAAACTTCAACACCTTGTATTTTATCCTTTCCCTGTGTCTTTAGACATAAACATAGTATACATCTTGCCATCAATCAAAAATTGTTTAACATAGTTGCTTCTTTGCTATATTTTACTATTTAGCTAAATTGTTACTCTTGCTTAATAAATTATAGTGCTGCTTTTATCTGAAGTGAAGTGTATTCCACTCATTTTTGTGGCTAGTAGAGCCTTGGTTAAGGCTCTGTAACAAGTAACAAGGGAAAATATCTTTATATGTTTTCACACACCCTATGACAACACCTGAGCTCCTAACAAAGCTTTTTCATAGTAATGCAGAATTTTCTTTAACAGTAGGTGAAACAAATGAATCTGAATCTGAGTCATTAATACCCTCCCATGCCTGTGATTAACCAAAAGGATAATTCAAGTAAAATATATCAGAAAAGAAAGCCATGGCTTACATGAGAACAGTGCAAGAAAGAGCCTTTGAGAGTAGTGTGGCAGAAGGGTAAGATGTGCAGGGACTTCATTGTCATGCAGCTTATCTGACATTATCCATCATCATCTGCTTGAATGGAATTTTTTCTTCCTAGCCCATGTCCATGCTATGTGAACATATGAAAACCCTAAAGAAGTGAAGGGCAATACAGATTTGAAAAGAAATCTTAACATCTCAAAAACAATCTTCATTATTCCCCAAAGATTAATTGAAATACAAAGCCAGCAAAAACATTATGAGACCCTGAAAGCACTCTTCAGAAAAATAAATACAGGAATATTTAGTTACAGGGCTATAAGACTTGGGGTGATTATATAAGACATGGAAAAAAATACAAGCAAAGAGGTGGGAGGATGAAAAGCCACTTACACTGAACATCTTTTCAACTTCTTGTCATGCCCACCTTTTTTCTGGCACTGGTGAAAAATAAAATAGTTGCTGAGCTGAGGAACATCACTAAGTTCAACGCTGAAAGAATATGCTGACAAGTCACACAGTTTCAGGGCTTCAAAGGTAGGATGGTTAAACACCCAGTGGAGCGTATTTTAGGAATCCACAATTATATATGGGTGTGCATTTTCATGGGGCTATTAAAAAGGAGGGAAAGCAGACAAAGAAGAGAATGTTAACACTAACTGCCTTATTTAGAGTTTACTTTATAAGAGAAGGATTTTTTCTTTTGTTTTTAGATATAACACAAACAGTGGGTATTATTTGTCTGTGAAAGGCACTGACAATAGCTAGGGCTGGGACAGAAACCAGTCACGTATTTAGGTGCTGAGAGTCTGTGCAGAAATTCTGACAGAAATTTTGTCCTGAGAACAGACGTTTCTCCATAATATTTTTACAATATGGCTAATAAGGGAGTTAACAGCTAGTTAGGAATTCAGTTTGTGGTGTGTTCATGCTGATGAACATTGTTCCACTTTCCACTTCCATGACTGATTCCTTCTGTTCATTCAGAGATGTAAAGCATCAAGGCCATTTTGCTGGCTACAGCCTCAGTTATGTTCCATTGAAATGGACCTATTTTAATGCCACATTGACAGCTAAGCATGTGTTTAAAAGTCTGAGGATCAATGTGTTTCAGGCCATCAGTTGTAAGAGAGAGTCTTAAATCAGACATAAATTCTTTGTCAACTTGCTAACTGGATGGAAGACTAAGAATATGAATTTCACTAGTTGAAGCATGTACTTGTGAGCAGCTGGCGTTTATGCCATGCATTAGCTATATAAGCGCAGCTCTCTATGTGGAAGTTTCTGTATCATGAGCTTTTGGAAGGGAAAATGTACTTTACATTGTGTTCATTGACATATACATATGAGAGAGAAGCTTGGCTATGAAGCTTTGCACAGGAGGCGCACAGCAGTCTAATCCTGTAGATTTCATTACTGCTGTGATAAGGCAAAACTGTTCTTCACATCAGCTGCTAATAAATCCTCCTGCAGGCCTTTAGGTGATGCATCACTGGTCACCACTGTATGTTCATATTTGTGTCAATGAGGCCCTATTTCATTGAGTCCTCAAGAGAGGGAGCCACCGGTGCAGAAAATGACTAAATTCTGCTGCTTTCTTGACAGCACCAATCTTATTAGCCTACTTTGTTGTTAGCAGAGGAGAAAAGATACAGAGAAATGGGGAAGAAAGTTCATAAACTGGAAGTTCTTACAATAGAAACAAAGTGTGGGGTGTTCAAAAATATGTGGCATATTTTTGCACTTTTTTTTGCTAACAAAAGTGGGAGATTACAATGATGTATTTGCTTTCTTAATAGGCCTTACACTTTGCAATAATGAGTCAGTCATGTACGTATATATCCTCAATGGCTAGATTGGTGTAGAAGACAAAGAGTTTAGGTTCTTGCTGGTTTAAAGGCAGCCTGTGAGACATACAAGTTTCTATGCATTCCTATAGAGAATAGAATCTTCAAATATTTTTGTTTATTGCTCATAATTTTATTCTCTATTATGCCTGTTTCTATATATATTTTATATAGGTTCATTTTAAAATGTAAATGCTTCTGATATTTATGTTATACAGAAGTATCCATGTAGAGTTCTACACTGTTTTGTATTGTTGCTGTATTAGTCTCACAGTATGTGATCTGAGGAATTCAAGTGAGCATGGTATTCAGGGTATGACCATGAGTATGTTATTGCTCTCAATAATAATAAAAACATTGCCCTGTTGTGTATAAATCTTTGTTGGTAAAATTCTTCGTTGGTATTATTTTTGCTGTTTCAATCTCTTTGGGGCAACAAACATTTACAAAACAACCATCCCAATCTAAGTTAATATATAGTGAAATTATGCCCTCTGATTATCTTGGATATGAAATACACAGATAGAGGTTACATTGATATTAAAAGAAGTTTTTGCTATTAATAGAAATTATGTAGTCCCTTGACTGTGATTTAATATTTGGAAATCACTTCCCTAGGAACCACTGCAATTATGACCATACTTTGCATTTTCATTGAAACATTTATAACAATAATAATAATGCTATCAGAAGGGCATAATGTGTGTTTCATTAGAAATTCCATTGTGAGATTGTGGTGGTTAGTGTTAAAAATATGTCTTAATAATCTTGTCATCACAACAAGGAGTTTCTTTAATATGCTGTCAGTTGTTAAAAGGGTTATTTCCCTCTTGGCTTTTAGATACCCTTGATATAAAACTGTTTCTCTTTTTCATTAAGTACAATCATAATATTCTCTTTTGGTAAACTATTATTACAACTGAAAGAATTTTTTTAATAGGTGCATTTGATTTAGTAAAGGTCGTGTGCTTAGCATTACTTTACATTTTAATTAGAGCTGCAACAATCTGTTAGCTAGCACTGAATTCTGATGAACATGAATCTCTGGGCATGTTTGGAAAAGCTCATGAATTCTGTGCCTTTCACTTAATGAGCTGTCGGAAAGGTTCCATCAATAGTGTCAAAAAATTTGTTTAAGAACCCTCCAGACGTGTTAAAGAAGCTTGAATGAGCAAAGGCTAATATAAAATGAGTGCCACTGGGCTAAATATTTCTGGAAAGGTCCTTTGCTGCTGATATAAGGAAAATTAAAGGTCATGCTTGAATGTTTGCTTTTGATGGGGGTGTTTTTGAAATATGGAATTTAAAACATAGCTATTAATAGCTTCAACATTATCTCTGGAAAGAACAATATGAAGGTATATCTGATTATCTCCTTCTCTGCTGCAGTACAAGGGTGGATGGGGCCTTTTCTAGTCTCCACTAACCACAGCACAGGGATTTGAGGAGTACATAAAACCCCAAAATTCTCTGTAGGGTTCTTTTAACCCCACAATTGTTGCATGAAATAGAATTGTGATAGATGATAGTCTTTTAATGGATCAGCAAATCAGTGGAAATCTAGTACCATCAGCATTTCCACAGTGTCATACATAAGACTGTGAAAGACAAATAGTCTTTCTGACAGTTTCTGTTCTAAAGGAACGGGAAGGTGCAAGGTGATGATCTCTTCACGTGTCACTGCCCTACTATTCATCTGAGAATTGACAGGGAGACAATAAATCCTCTGTATTACTCATAGCGAGAGGGTTATGACATAGCATCCCTTTGGAGCTTATAGGGTATGTGACTGTTACTGTACAGGATATATTCTCAGGAAGATGTGGTAGTCTGCTTTTAGTCATAGCCTTGTAAATCATTTATGACTAAAAATTGTTGACTAGCTAATACCTTAAGTTAAAAAATAAGCATGTGTTCTCTAATCATATGTCTAACTGCTGTCGTTAATAGAGATATCCCAAGTTTGTAAGAAGAAACATATGTATAAATATTTAAAAGTGGAAGAGCATACACAGGAATATTTATTTTCAAAGAGGCAGTGAATAAAATATCAGCTTCTTGCAAGCCAAGATATCATGCCCCAAGAGATTCCGGGAAAACTTAAATCACAATAAAGCTACCGAATTCCAAGATAATTATTTTTTTCTTTTTTTTTTCTTTATTTTTAGCAGTTGAGTCTTGATCTGCAACATGATGAACAATCAATTACATACTTTTAATTTGAGAAATAGATTATGGTTTGTTATACTACCTCATCTCAGTCTTGCTTTACTAGGTAGCAATACAGACAGTGTTTCAGAGATGAAGGACAATAACTATCTGCAACATAGACCACTGTTAAAATTAATTTTTAAACAACCTATCAATGTTATAGGCAGTTCTGAAATCAATAAAGTACACTTAAGACTGAAAGATTAGTCTAGATGTTACAGAATCTTTTATCGTATGTCTTTGCCAGCGTTATATCCTTAAATCACCCACATCCATTTTCCTTCTGTCTGAACTACTATCTAAAATAATAATAAAAAATAAATCAGGGGATGGGTTGACTCAAATTTTCTAACCAAATCACAAATGAAGTAAAAGTCATTGTTGAGGACTCTGGTGCTAAATTCCCCTTTCCTTACAGAAGTAATGCAGAGACTGTCGTAACTGTCGTAACACAAAATCAAATTTTTGCCAAACTGTAGGTAATCTGTATCAAAATTCTAATAGGCAATCCAGAAATACGGGATGTGATTTGGATGGGAAGTAGCTATGACTGGATCAGTTTAGTAGATGCTGAGGCTTGATGTGGGAGATGAACCCAGGGATTCCTGTTTAGATGTGGAATACTTGTGATTTCACCATACACCTGAATTCAAAATAAGGTATTTGATTTTATCTCTAATTTATCAAAGTCAAGATGTTCAAAAGCCAAACTTTTTTTGTGTGTGTGCTTCACTGTAAACATCTAATAGAAAGTGTTTTATAGAAGACTTACAGACAAGAGATTTGAATACCTAAACAGAGGTTGTAGTGAGGTGGATGTCAGTCTCTTTTCCCAAGTAACAAGACATAGGATGAGAGGAAATTACATCAAGTTGCACCAGGGGAGGTTTAGACTGGATATTAGAAACAATTTCTTCACCAAGAGGGTTGTAAAGCACTGGAACAGGCTGCTTAGGAAAGTGGTTGAGTCACCATCGCTGAAGGGAATTAAAAGACATATAGACAACACTTGGGGGAATGGTTTAGTGGTAGACTTGGTAGTGCTAGGTTTACAGTTGGACTCGATCTTAAGGTTCTTTTCCAAACCTAAATGATTCTGTGATTCTATGATTCATGAGCACAAATGTTTCTCAGGTATCTACATTCTATTTGTCCTGTTGAAAGAGTTCCCAACAGTTAAAAATGCCAAAGTGGATAACAGATGTATGTGAAGAAGATTCTTTAGACCTTTGTGCCATTTACTTTATTGTCTCCTTGTACAATGATGCATCCATACTATGAGCTACATGTATACATATAAATTATCTATTTAGCTTCCAAATGTGAACAATTTGATAACTATTAATGGGATTTGATTCACAATAAAAAGAGATTTATTTTATTCACTCTTATTAAATGCAAAACACAGATTTCCCTTAGTTTTAGCTAGCACAGCTTTCTTATGTGTTGGTATTATTTTTTCAATTAGCAGAAAAAGTTAATATTTTCATGTACATATAAAATGACCTTCCCTAAATCGATAATGAATAATTGCCTTCCTTTTAATTAAAAATGGGTGAATTTCAGTGGACATTATTTACACTACAGAATTTGAGGAAGGTCTATTGTCAGCTAGTGATTATCTATCTGTGTCATAACTGCATTCATACAATGTGAATATAGTCATGACACAGTTAACTTACATCATTCCTGCCATACTAATCAATTGACTAATGTTCTGTGGACTAACAGTACTATGGATGCATAGATATACAAGCTGGCCGAGGTAATGTCTGCACATTTTTGTATGCAGATATGCACAGAGAAGACTTTTGTTACCCATTTTTTATCATTAAGAAGAATTAAATTCACCATGAAGAAATCCACTGGGCATTGATGGAATTTGTATGTCTTAGATCAAAATTTTTCCTGTCACTGTCTGTGTCTGCTGTCTGAGGAAGAGGGTGATAAGATTGACCAAAGTCAGGTTTCTGAAATGTCAAGAACATCAAGAATATCAGCTGAATATGAAGATTAAACAATATTTATTGGCTCTTACCAAATGGATAGTCTGGTCTATGGCCTGCCTGACCTTTTTAAAGAGTTTATTAGGTTTATATTGGTAAAATTATTCTAAAAGTAGTTGTCACCATTTATTTAGTGGGTTTAACAAAACAAGTTAGGATGTAGAACCTCATGTCGCTCAAGATAGGTGGTAACTTTTCTGCTCTTAACAAGTCATGGTTTGCTACTGGCTAGCATAGCTGACATTCAACTTCATTTAACCATGGAATGGATTGCGATATGTGTGACTTGTTGGAATTGAGCTTTAATATGAACACATTTTTTCACTTTAAGAAGTCCTTAAATGCCCTAAAAAATGTGACAGCCTCTTGCCTATAATTACAGTTTTTATACATGCAAGTCACAAAAATGTCCTCTTTAATACGTATGGAAATTTAGGTTAGGAAGTCAAGTATAAGTATATTAGCATCTCACAAATTATACTGATCAATGCTTTACCTTTAGGAGTAGTTTCTGTTTTGCTTTGTTGCATCTCTAGGAAGATCTAAAGATTTGTTTTTTCTTTGATATATCACTGCCATTTAGATTGATGTGATGAATTACTTTCATTTCAATAAGTGTATGTATTTGTACATGTTGCAGAGCATCAGAATATGTACCTGTATTATTTTTTAAAAGATCATCTGTAGCATTGGATAATTTCACTATTTTACCATTTACCATTAGGAAAATCAATGTAAAAGTTCTCTTTAATTCTCTGTGTACAATACCCACACATGTATGTATCTACAAAATGGTAGAATGGGAATACTTAATTCTAATAATGAGTTGGTGATTTAGAGTGTAGTCCTTTACTAGTAAGTGTGACATACTGCAAGCAGGACAATTCAGTGACAGTCCCACAGCCTCTTGGTATCCTTTGGATAGTTTGCTGTCCTCCTTTTAGACTATATAATATTTCTGAATTGATTATCTGATATAGTTTCACTTCCTGTAGCAGGTACAGAAACCCAATTCACAGAGCACTGGGAAATCCAAAAGAGATATGTAAAGACAAAGGAGTAAGGAAGAGGGAGCATAATGTTAACAGTAAAAGCAATTGCAGGGATATTCTGGAGTATTTAAACTAAAATATATCTTTGAGGAAACTTAAAACTGTATTCCTCCCTTCCCAATTTCTTTCTCGTAAGTGATGCTAGTTCAGATACTTTCCTTGCAAAGTAATTTCATTAGTAATGTGGGGGTGAGGTGGGGTGATGGTGTTTGTTTGCTTGTTAATGTAGAGACTAAAAATTACCAGCACAGACTGTGCAGGCAGGTTACGTAAAACTAAAACTGACTATACAGTATGAGAATACCTGTGCTGGAGCATACCAAAGAAGAACCTATTTCAGTGTCCTCTCTCTAAGAGTAACCCTTCTCAGTGTCTCTAAGAACATATAAAAGATAGGGGAATATCAACCACTTCCCAGACAATTTAGAAAATATAAATTGTTCTATGGAACCTATATATTTATAACTACAAAGAGGCATCCTGTAGAGGAGAGAAGGAGAAACTATCGATAAACTTCACTAGATTAGGTAGCCAAAGTGAATAAATACAGCAATGTCATAGCTTCTTAAGGCCAAGGTACAAGTAATTATTAAGAAAGATGTTGTAATCTCAGTCATTTCTGACCACAAAAGTGGCAGCTGAGGAGAGCTAAGTGAAATGGATATGTCTGCATATCAAGACGAGGGCAACTCAGAACCATCACCAAATAAGCAGACCACCCTGAAAATATAAACTTAGACAGGGATAAAGCATGTCATCTGGCACAGATGAAATAGCACAGATGAAAAGGACAGAGAAATATTATAGTATGTCATTAGGGATATCCTGACTGCTAATGAAGTAGCTATTTGGATACATGGCAAGCAAGAAATGAAGCTCTCTGTGCTGTCACCTGCTCCAAAGATTTGATTTATTGGACAGTGAATGACTTAGCCAAGAAAAAATGAAGCTGCTAGAACTTACAGACCAGAAGGGTTTTTCTGGTGGATAAAGTAAAACCTCTACTTTTAGATACAAAGTTGCTTTTTTCACTCCAAGATGAATAATGTAGAGGAACACATGTAATATGCAACACATCCATTTATGCTTAGGTCAGAGATACTACTTTCTATAAAAAAGATGTCTAGTTTTTACCTTATTTCAATGCTAATTATCAACAGTTGAAGTGTTGTTTTTTTTTTTTTTTAAGCAAAAGATTTGTTTCACTTCTAACAGAGGCTTTCAGTTATAGAATGGTCTTCCTAGTGAAGTTCTGAAGTAAATCAGAGGTTAAATGAGAGAAAAAACCAATTTTCTATGGTATCCATTCAACTTTTTTCCTTTTTTAGATCTGTACTCCTATTAATGTGACAGAATAGTGGTCATGCTACCCATCTTCCTTTCTAAACACCCCTAAATACACTGTTGTATCTAACCCACAAAGTCTATCAGAAAGGACAAAAAATGGTGTTTGTTAAGCAACTAAAAGTAGCCCTTGGGTTTAAATAACATGTCTTTATATCAGAAGTAAGCCAGGCTGTCACAGGGAATCTTGATATGTTCAAATAAGTGCAGGTTTACAGTGTACTATAATATTCCTGTAGTATCTGATTCTAGAAGAGTACATAATACAATAGGCAAATGCTGACAAGACAGTTATGTTCACCATAATACACATGGGTTTGTACTGTCAGCTATTGTTTTTTTTATAAACATAAAGAAGAAAGATTTTTTTCTCTCTTTCTTTTATATTTAAAAGGTGAGATGAATTGTAGCTGGCAGGGGGTAGTTCAGCATTTTAGTTGTGTCAGACATTTGTGTTATCTGTTGTACAGAGGAACTATCGCATGCATAAAAATAAATAAGAGAATAAAAATATAGAAAATAGAGAATACCAAACCAAGATTATTTAGGTACCAACTCACCATGCATTGAATTCTGGTGAGAGTACCTATTGCCTTTAATAGGATAGGGCTTTAAGATAGTGATGCTTGGTTTTCATTGACTATTGTAAAGTGTTCATCTGAGAGAGTGTTCTGATAACCTTCACGGACTGATGAACACAACTGATAGCTATTCCTAAGAAGCCTAATGGTTTTCATGAGCAGAAACTGACAAAATGGTGTGTTCTTCAGCTTTCTCTTAAACTCCTGACATTCAGATGTTAACTGTTTACTAATTTTAGAAAAGAGTATAATCTTTGGTTCTTTACATTGTTGCTGCGGTAATTTTGATAGCACAGCAAATTAAGGTAATGAATATCTTATCTCACTAACTAAATACTGCTGAAAGCCTTGCTCAGAATAAAATCAACTTTCTTCATGGAGCTAAGTATCTTAAAAGAGACACAGAGTCTGAATATGCCTCTTTGTTTTAGTATCTTGAATATATTTTCATATGTTTCATAGGCATCAGTTACATCAGAACATCTTTTGGTGTTACAGTGTCTATTTTATTTATTTTATTTTATTTTATTTTATTTTATTATTTTATTTTATTTTTTTATTT
>JANIJG010011643.1:25478-61501 GCA_024611175.1 Megaceryle torquata | reverse complement strand
AGGAAGGGAAGGGCAGAGCCCTGCTGGGGGGAGAGCCCCTGGCACTGCTTTAGCAATATTTTGCCATTAACACCACTAAGCATCAATGAGCATCTTCTGACCCTCACCACTGTGACAGAGATGACCTGGATTCCTGTAACAAGGCAACTCCATGCTCAGCTTTGTGAGATATCATGCAAATATTATTTGAAAATAGCAAAACTGACTTTTGCTGGCACAAACTCCTCAGAATTTGGGCTAACTGCACTTTGGGGCACTTTTTTTTTTTTATTTAAAAAGAACCAAACAAAACCCTTATGTTTAATTTCAGAATAATTCAAGAACAGAGGTTCAAATACTGACTACTGCAGACACTGAATAACTTTTAACTTTAAAAATACATTTTCTTATGAATTATCACGAGGGCTTGAGGCCCAGCAAAGATAGTAAGAGAGAGAGGATATTATCTCCAGCTCTACTCACAGATCCAAGGACTGACTCACAGTTATATGATGAATTAGAATGGATTTATATTATTTTATTTTATTTTAATTTAATTTTGTTAGCACAGATGGCAGCACATAACTGCTTTGGAAGAGTTCCTGTCACCACTGGAAGAAAAATACTCTCCTCTTTCAAGGAGACCTTAACCATTATGATCCTTAACTAGTAAGACAATATATAAAGTCTTCCTTAACTCTGAAAATAGGACAGATATATATACAAAAATTACTAATTCAATATTTTTAGGATTAATAAAACCAGGAAGATTCTCAAAATGATGTGCCTTTAATTCAGCAAAACACAGATCTAACTGGGAAAACCCACACAAGCAAAGTGGGTGTGCAGAGCAGAACACAGACTTGCCCTCTCCACTCGTGGATTAATACTTTTAATATCTGTAAAGGATGATCCTCCTGCTAGCACAGACCTGATGTGGAGCACACTGTCTGTATCCTCTCCCCAGGGCCAGGAGAAGCATTGTCAGGGCCAACAGCAGAGCAGATCATGGCCATCAGGTCCCGATGAGGCTGCTCACCCATGACCAACACTCAACGTCAGCAGGAGCCAAACAAGAGTTGTGTTTGCCTCCCGGTATTCCCCTGATCTGGCTCTGGACACTTAATTTGAAAATAGTCCCTGTCACTCCCAAAAATCAGCTATTTTTCTTTTCTATTTGAACCTGACTGAAAAAAAATAAATCTAAATCCCTGGGTGTCTGACATCAAAGCGTGGTAGAAGGAAACCATTGGGGTGGTGTTCTGGCATTAAGGCAGCACTAGAAAGGAAGAGCAGATGGGCAGCGAGGAAGCAAATCCTGTTGAAATATGATTACGTGACACTGAAGATAAGGGAAACCATAAAAACTAAAGAGCAGGTAAGGGTATTTTAAGTGTAATATAAAAGGGGATTTGTGGCACATGTAATTCCTTCTTTAAATATCGATTAAACATTTTTTTTTTTGCCACTCAATTACAGTTACAGATCATTTCATTTCTGTCTATGGGCTCTGCAAGCATCCGTGAATGCTGAAGGTGCTCGGAACTTTTGTATCTACTGTATGTTTATGGTTTCTTCTCACTAAGTACATTTCCAACTAAAGATGAAAACAAGAGGCATCAAGAGAACAATGTGCCATAAAGTATCTCCAGCCTTCTGAGAAAAAAAGCGCATGATTTTCTGGAAGATGATGGATTCATTGCAACCACGCTCCCAATCAAGCTTTATCCATCACCATTTATGACTTGGCAAGCCTGGCTTCTGGTCACATTTTCCCATATATGTCATTTGCCAAAGCAGAAAGTCTGCTGGAAATATTATGGGATGAGGGAACTTGATTTTTTTTTTTTTCCCCCTCTTCGTGCTGATGCAGTCAGTTCCATATTCCAATGAATTACGAATTGTGAGTGAATCATCATCCCTAGCATTAACAGAAAGAGGTTTTATTCTCCCATCTCTGTACGTGCCCACCTCCACCAAACCCCGCCCTCACTATGCCATTTTTCTTTGAAGCTCATTTACAGACAAAAGAGGACTAGAACAATCAGCCCTCCTGCTTCCCGGTGGGACAACCTGCTCAAGAAGTGGCCTTTCAAAGTGTTTCATCTCATCATATTTTCTCTACCTCCCAGAGAAGATTTAATTCAGCCTTTAAATTCAACAGGATTCCTGGTGGAGTGGGAAGACAAGGAGGGAATGAGGAATGGATAAAGAGAGGAAGGAAATACCTCTAGTCTCTTTTTGGGCCAATCCCACATATTTTCCTGAGCTTTTCTGCAACCATAAATCCAAAGGGTTCCTCAAACACCTCTGAAAGCTGTGCTGCTCCAGCATGAACTCAGGAGGAAGGGGAAGAAGGAAGGGCAGGTGTGTGCGGAAAGGGGTGTTTGCCCCAGCGCTCCAAAAGAGATCCCTGTACCAACCCTGCAAGTGTGACATCATACCAAGATAAATACCTACTGTTCCCTGGATATCAAATCCACGGGGTTTTTCTGGGGTTTTTTGGGTTTTTTTTGTTTTTTCCTTAGCACGGGAAATCCTGACTCCTGCCTGTGGCTGGGATTGGACACGTGCGATGTGTGCTCATCTAGTATTGCTTGTGGCCAGTTAGAAAAATCACATAATCCACCACAGGTTTCAAACACAGTTTAAACCTGCCAAGTCTCATAACTTCCAAAAAGGCAAATTTACCATAAAGAGAATGGTTTCTACTTACTTCGATTTTATATTCAGATCTCTGGCACACAGGCTTGCCACCAAAGAAGTCTTTTATGCAAGCACATAATCAACGGAAGCCGTCATTTTCGCTGCGGTTAGATTTAATGTGATAATGAATATTCCAGTGTCAGCTCTGGGTAAACGGATGGGGTTTCACCTCAGATTCCCTCCTTTAAATATCTCACACCAGCACACGCTTGCTGAGTGGTAAATAATTTAGCAGCACCAGCAGAAGGACACCTGAGATATGTTCAAAATTCAGGTGTACCTGCCTCGCTCGTGTACTGCCCCGTGTCCCTGCTCTTGTAAACAGCAGCAGCAGTGCAGCAAAGGGCATAAAGGCTTTATTACCTATTTATATCTGCCCCTTGTAATGGAAAGCACATGGGAAAAAATGCACAGCTTCAGCAAGCCACCTGTGGAAGCCCCCACACTGCACCCCTCAGGTGCACCAGGGTCACCCACGAAGGTCCCCTTGGGCTCAGCTGGGACAAGTGGGACACAGAAGGTCTAGGCTTGGAAGCTTGGTGGTGTTGTCCCAGGCTAACCCAGAACCATGAGGAATGCATGTTCCCTAAAGAGCAGCATTTATTTTTATTATAATTTGCAGAACTAGAGATGATATTTCGCATTCATTTGAGAGTCTCTCTGCAGTTTGCACACATCTACCCACCCCATACGAGGTAAATTCTTTCTTGCTTATTTTATGGACATGGAACAGGGCTGAATTAATGTTACAGTGAAAACCTTCGCTGACAGATTTCCCCACGTATCACCCTATTTTACCCCCATTACCTAACTAGGGCTGCCGGGGGGAGCAGCTTTCCAACAGAATTGTTAAGGATATGCAATTTCTTTGGGCCTTTCACCT
Source organism: Megaceryle torquata (assembly GCA_024611175.1). Lineage (NCBI taxonomy): Eukaryota > Metazoa > Chordata > Aves > Coraciiformes > Cerylidae > Megaceryle > Megaceryle torquata. Next base: position 57,933 of record JANIJG010011643.1, on the reverse strand, counting down.
ATTCTGTAGTTATTGGCTGATGTTTTTCTTCTCCTTTTTGCCAGTTTCAAGTTTCCAGTACGATACCAAATGCTTTCCTCTTTTTTTCTACCGCTGTTAACACTACGGCAGATCAAATAAACACAAAAGTGTTTTCTCAAAAAATAATCATTAAGCATATCAGGTAGTTCAGTTCAAGTGACAGCTGAATATTTGTTTCATTAATAAGTAATTTGCAATTAATTCATGGAGTCATTCCTAAAGAGAACATTGTGATGTTTCCATGGTTTTAAAGTGGCAAAACACCAGTCGTTTTCTGACAAAATTTCAGTACAAATTGCTCAGATGCATCCACTGGAAAAATCCAACCTCTAATGAGGAGTGTCCCCGTGATGCGGGGACGTGGCTTCCAGCAGTGTTAGTGGTGAGGCACCTACGTACAATATGGAAATAACTGCAGTTATAGGATTTGAATTCCTGGTGCATGGGTGCTCACACTTCTCCATTCATATCATTAGTTACCACATTCCTAAAGTTCAGGTTTTCTCCATTTAAGGCTCAAAACCAACTTCTCCATACTGGAAGAGCAACAGAAACTCCAATATAAAGTGTTTAGCTGATCTATGTTCAATCAAAAGCCTGGACAAGCAAATGGCTGTTAGCCTGCCATATGAAACCAAAGATGCCCCAGCTCTCAGAGGCTCCTGAGGCTTTAAAATCATGCCAGGAATTATGGGCCACCCCCTTCCACTGCCTGAGCATTTCTCCTTGGAGGTCCAAGGGCCTCCATCCTCAGGCCTACAAAGGTCACCTTCTGCCTGGGCTAGAACAGGCACCACTCACATGGACATTTTTATTAAGAATTAAATAGCAGTTTGTCATCTTCCACCAGGTTCTTTCTATCCCTACAAACTGGCATGATCTGGTGATAAATAACACAGCCAAGTGTCTTGAATCCTGGACACCAGCACCAGTTCCACTCCAAACCCCAGGATCTGATACCTGGCCAGCAAAGACTAAGCACATTTCTAAGCTACAGAAACAATTACAACTGTTTCCATATCACCTTCTCAATAACCTTCCCCTAAAATTATGGGTTAGAGAGTTGTCTGTAATCATTAACTGCCTGAAGGAGAGAGACACATTACCAAAGCAACAAACCTCTAATCAACAGAGTGGGAGCAGTGCAGAAGGGAAAAATAACTCCTTAACAAGCAAGTTGCAATAGCTTAAAAAAAATAAATAATACTAATAAAAAAAAAAAAAATCTGATTTGGTGCATATAGTTAGCACCCCTCAGTTGCAAAATTAAAATGTTGGAAAAAGCGAACATCGTAAATTTGTGCCTACTTGTGAATGTAATTTGCTGGAATTACACTTTTAGATGGAAGTGTTTACAGGTTTTCATATTCAGCAGCAAGAGGACCAATTATATTAATGAACTGACACAGCTCTGAAGTGAAACCACAGAGAGCTGGGGGGGAAAAAATAAATCAAATGTTTGTTTTGCAATTAAAAACTAAGAATTTTTTTTTTAACTGAAAAATTGCACAGTTTCAAGCTATCCAAATTGAGATTAACTGATAATTTGGTGTCTGGAAAGGAAAGTTCTAGACCCTTTTATGAAAGTCTTTAAATGGAAAGGTGGGTTAATTTTTCAGGCAGATCAGGTTAAAATTGATATTTTCAAAATTGCTGTAATGCTGTAACTTAGGAGCTAAAAATCAATAAAGTTGGACAAGAGAATGTAGAAATTATGTGGCAAGAAAATTTGAGGGGAAAAAAAAAATCAACTATTTTGTACCTTCCATCCATACTCCGTGCCTTGCTTCACGATGATTTCTGTGATAAGATGTGACTTTGCCTGGAATGCAATTTGCAGCCTATTAGCTTGATCCAGTTTCCACTGAAGTAAATGAAAAGATTACCACTGACTTTAATGAAAGCTGGATTAGACTCTGTTTACATTCACAGTGAAAAAAAAAATCAAAACACAAAAGCAAACAACCAAAACCCACCACCTTACTGATTATTTATGCCAGAAATTCCAGCGTAAAACACAAATCTGGTGTAAACGTGTTGAAGACTTTCAAGAGAAAAATGAGCACAAGGGATATAAAATATAAAATTATAATTTCACTAAAAATTATAAAATTACTAATTACTCTGAATAAGCTTGTAGAAGGGCTATAGATGTAATTAAATGGCACGAATATACTTTGAAATCCAATTATAGCAATGGAGCTATGATTATAGAGTTGCATTAAGAGTTAAAATAAAATATGATACCAAATAAATGGGCACATTAGAAAGGCATTATTAGATTTTTCTTGCATTTATCCACCATCGAGGGCCACAAACCCTTCAAGCAAGGGACAAATAGAGGAAAACAGATAGAGGAGATAGATTGAGCTCACTTGCTAAATATAGTCAGTAACAACTGAGATATTTCTACTAGAAAAGATAAAAGGAGAGATACCAGCTACCAATAAATGACTCTTACAACACATCAAAATACTGAGTCTTATTCGCAGTCCTACAGTTCCACCAGAATTACCAAGTTTTCTAAGTACCAGACTATAAAAAGAAGTAAAACTTGAAAAGAATTTACTGCTGAAAGTTGAGAAAACACAATATACCAAGAAAAAAACAATTATTGCATCCATCGATATGCAGCTGCAGACTATCTGAGGAAAAGAGATGCACATTCTATTAGGAAAAAAATAAAGTCATGCCTAACATTTGGCAGAAGAACATTAGTGACAGATAAGAAAAGGGATACTAGCTTCATTTGTGTGTTTAAATCACAATTGGATACTTTACCCCTTATGTCAAGAAATTAACATTTTTAGGGAACAAATGCATGCACAGTGAGTCAATGATGTAAAACTCAAATAAGTCATATCTTGCATTGCTCTCTTTTGGACTTGAAATTCATATTGACTTTAAATATATATATATTTTTAATATATTTAAATAATAGTATAATCATTCTATTTTCTATATCTATTTATATAATTATATATATACACACACACATAGAGAGAGAGAGTAAGTATCAGGTTCAGCAACTTTTCAAGCCCAAGGGGAATATTCACCAATTGCCAGAAACTTCCCTAAATCACTTTAAACCTTACTTGGTTTTAACAAAGAGAAACCAGCCACAAATTGCACGGGGGTTTTGGTGGGAATTCCTCTCTGGTAAATGGGTAAATGTTTCTTTGGGAGGTTTCCCATTAAAATATACCCCCAGTTTATCCCTATTTTGCAGGCAGGGAGAGGGTTGGGAAGGGTTTCTGTTTATAAGGTCACACAGACTGTATCTGTCCCTCAGGTACATGTTTGGCCATTAGCTTAATAAAAAGAGGAAGGGGTGGAAAGAACAAGAAAACCACCCTAAAAATACCCTTTTTTTGTATAATACTATACAGCAAATGGAAATATCCACATGCTCAGCTATGTCTTGGCTAAGCAAATCTCATAAATGTCTGAATCTCCCATTATGACCATGATTTCTAGAGGGAGATGAAATCTTTACCTCTCTCTAAATTGATGGGAGTCTCCCTCCTCCCTTCAGATGCCAGAATATGGAAGTAGAAGACTATCCCTCTGAAGGCTGTATTTTATAATATGCTGATGAGATGCCTTTTGATTTAGGGTTTGCATGAAGGAAGGGGAAAAAAAAAAATCCATGTAGTCTGCCAGCTCATCTAACCCAACTTTAATCACTTACTGTGTAGACAGCTATATCTGAGCTAGTCATCTAAAATCCCTTTAAAGTCAATGGTGAGAAATAGATGGGTTTAGGATGCAATTAATTGATTGGAAGGAAAAGGGATCTATCATATGTGGAAAAGAATTGTGGCCCAGAGGGTTCTGCTTTTCCCCATCTACTTTACAGGGAGCTCACACGTCTGCATTGTAGTAGTCACTCAAAAGAGGTGAGAAGAATATCACCGATCTCTATTAACCAATCTCTCATTTTTTTAAATCTCTTTTACTGTTCCATTTGCCTTCTGTTTCTACACCTATTACCCCTGGGACATGGGTTCAATTTTTCACATTACAAGCCCATTAACCCCTTAAGGGAATGGGTTCATTCATGTGATGGCAAGAAAAACTTTGGGATCATACATGACCGCTCGCCTGGGCCAGAAGAACTGATCCATCAGGTTTAAAAACCACATTAATGGATCTCTTTATGCCAGTTGTCACAGAGATATTCAGAATAGGACAGATAAGAGAAAATTTCCTACTGTTTTACTGCTCTCCCAAGGACTCACAGGCCCTTCAGCTCCCAGAACTCCGGGGTCACGTCCGGAATGTACCAGAAAATGATGATGGTTACATATAGCCAATGATGATTGAGCTGTGATGATTTACATGGAGACAGAAAAATATTCCCCCCTCAGGAGGACGTGGTATATCTGTTGACTTGAAAACATAGCAGACTTCAGGGGAAAGAAAAAATTAATAAATTCATCTCCATCCAATGAAGTCAACTTGAAATAAGTTTTGCCAGACATGAATCTTGTGGAGACCCCCAAATGCTTTTCTTTTGCCTGATCTACCACCCAATGGACAGCCCTGTGCAATTTTCTTCTGCTTTTACAAGCTGGTGAACCAGCCTATTTCCTCTCACCCACCAAAGAGCGACCATTGTACTGAAGATCTTTGAGAAATCTGCCGCACACTCTGACATAAGGGAGTCAGTTTTGTTTCATGTTTTCCTTCTGCTGGGGCATTCATCTTCAAAGTGCCTCGCACGCAACCGGGGAGCCTTAGAAGCATATCAGGGGCAATTCAAAGAGCTTTGCATGGAGCAGGAGGGGGTTCCTGTTCAAAGCTGCAGCCTTGCATCTGCCAGAGAAGAGCAGATTCAAAACCGAAGAGGTCACTTCACCTACCTGTAGTGGGATCTCATATTCAGAAGACTCCAACTAAAAATAAGGGCTATTTAGACAGTGTGATAACTGAAACCCTCTAGGCAATGCTCTTTCTCTCTCCCCCTCACACACAGAGACATACAGAGCAACGTCTCCTTTAGGGAAAAAAAAAACCAAACCAACAAAACTGTAGGAGACATAATGGCCTCCAGAAAACTTACTCACAGATTAGCTCCATCTATAGCATCCTTCTGCTTTGAGCACAAAAGTTTCTAAGGAGCTGGACCACCACAGACCTCTGTTCAAACCACCTGGAACGAGGAAACTAGAATAAGCAATATGAGAGAGTGGGTAAAAAAACTCCCTTCTTTCTTTTCCCAGTTTAATGCCATATAGAGGAAATGTTCTGCTTGGTTCAGAAATAACAATTACCTGTTCAGTGGTCAGACCTGGATGACATAAGGGCTTTGCTAGGATGGGTGCTGTCTAAACACGGAGTAATACAGAGCTGCTTTCCCAGATAAATTCCTTAGAATTTACATGGGAAATGCAGAAAAGTATGAGAAGAAAGCATTGCTTACTTTATATACAGAGAACCAAGATGAGGAGAGATCACATACAAGCAGATCAACAGGTTTAACATCACTGATGAGGTTAAGGAAAGAAAAAATGGATTTTTAAGTGAAGCAGAAGTAGAGTAGTCTTGCAGGTGATCTGTGGAGGCTTTGTATCTGGCACTAGACTATTTTTTTTTAAACAATGTTGATTAAACCTTTGTAACACCTGCTTTTTGATAAGATATAAGTAACTCTGCATCTGCAAGGAAGTCTCATACTGGCTCGTGAGAGAGGGGACAGTTGTATCTCTGGAATTTAATCCCACGGCCCCGAGTTAGAGAGTTCTATCCCTGCTCCACTGCCAACACACATCTGGCGTTAGCCACCTCCCTCTCCCCTCTGACATCCACTGCTGCATGTACAAACCCCATCTTTGTACACAGCTTCCATCTGGAGTAGCTCTTGAGTATCTACTGTCATCAGGACTTTTTTCCTTTTTTTTTTTTTTTTTCTTTTGTTTTAATAGTAGATTAAAATGCACAGCATCCTACACTGCCTTCTCAGACTCCTCTTATTTATACTACAGCTGCCTTATTAAAAGCTGTAAAGCCTTTGGGACAGTCTTTGAATGGCACTTCACATATACAGTTACATTACTCCCTGGGTCAATTCTTTTTTATTTCTTTTTTTTATTAATGCACCTGGTTTTGTGCTTCCTTTAAACTCAATTTAAACCCCACCTCCACTGCCACGAGCTTCATTTTGTGGCAGTGCTGACTGTGGTATTTCAGATTCAGCACGCTTACACCAAGTTTCATTTAGAACAGCAGGCTAAGATGGACCATAAACTTTATATCTGATTCCACTTCTCACCTAAGATTTGTGGGTTTTTTCACATTTCCCTACTTCACAAAGGTATTATTCCTTTAAAGCACGTGATCCAATGTGACAGAGATAATTCAAAAATTTAATTGTAAAATTATTCACGTGCTACCTCTACTCAATGTACAGCATAGTTTGCTACAAGGCATCTCTCAAAAACTAACCACTCTGAGACCCTCTCACACCATAAAGCAGCTGGAACACATGCTATGCCATATAACCTGCTTCCAGGTGATTTCAAAGCCTGCATTTGCAATGTGCTTCCTTTTTTCCAGATTTTACTCTCACTTTTGTTGCTCTTGCAGTGACCTCACCTGGAGCAATGAGGCTGCAAACCTTCCGTAGGTCTTCACAGAAAGAGCAATTGGTTTATGCCCAGTGTATTTCCCAGGCTGTAAACCAGCATAAAAGAACAAATGAAGAGCCTCAGCCTATTTTTCCTCCCACTGTGTGCAATCAAGCCAGAAAGCATCCCTTACTCAGAAAGAAACTGCAAATTACCTCGGCGTGCCCGACCCACCAGCAGCAATACAACATCAGGACTATTTTCCCCCACTCACTCACATCATCGGTGTGGTGCCAGTTCTGCTCCTGCTGAGCTCCTCCAGCAGATCTGGGATGCTGCCGGTCTCCACAATGCCTGTTTGGAAAGAAAAATGCTGAACGTGAATGAAACACAAACCTCTGTCACCAAAATATATGAAATATTTCTAAATAACTTTACATCCCTTTATGTATTGCAGAATTGACCTCATATATCTGGGAAGCCTGAAACTGGGGTAGATTTAATGCAGCTAAGAAAGAAACACAGGAAAGCATTTTGAACTCAGCCATGCAAGGTAGATATTTTCTTCAAAGGACACTGCGGCTACCCTTCGTTACATTCAGCTACAGCAATTACACAGAGATTTAGTGGAAAAGGACTAAAAAGTACCAGTGTAAACCAAACAGCATCACTGCAGTGTCCAGTAGGATGAAATTACTTCCTTACATGGTAGGTACAATAAATGTAAAGGTTTGATAATGTTGCTTTTTTTTGCATCTCTGCTGCCCCAGGTCATTGCAAACTCTTCACTTCCCTCTCCTTTTCTCCACATTTTCCTCAGCAGGATGTGGTGTCATTCAGCTCTATATTCCTCAGAAGTTTGATTTCAAGTTCTTCATAACACCTAATTTGGGCTTAATTCGAGGCTGGGGTAAATCGTTACAACCCAGATGAAGTCAATAGGAGTGCAGCGACTTACATCAGCTTTGTGTCAGCAAATACTGACAAGATTGATCTCAAACTTTTTCAGAACAAAAGATTTTTGAAGATGGATTAAACAACATAAATGCTGAGCTGTTTTGCTAGACTGCAAATGGCATAACACATGCTTTGTGTGACATCTCCGAATTATCCCTTCGTGGTAATGTTGACATTACATGGTATTGACTCATGGAAGAAGCTTAAATACCCTTTTAAGTTTTCAAGACTCTTTGACAAAGCACTATTTCATTAACAAAATGTTAATGGAATCAAGGAAGCTTGAATATACAGGGTAGCCTGCTGGTTTCAAGAAGCTCTGCTCACTGGCCGAGAGATGTGACTGCAATGCAGCAATGTAATTTTTATTTTGAGGCCAGAAGAAAGGGGAACATCTCAAGCAGAGTGCTCAACGGTTGAGAAAAGAGGACTCAAGTGCTTCCACAGAGCTCCACTAAAGGGCTACCACACCTTCTGCTGGAGAAGGTCAAAATAGCACAAGTGAAAAAATACATAACACAAGGTAAACTAGGAGAGAGCACAGGGTTGACATTGGCTTGGAGCTAAGGCTTCTTGCTTGTGTAAAAGAGGAAGACCTGGAAAACATTGGGATGAAGAACACACGCTCTAGGGTCATGTCTGAGGACAGGGTATTTATGTGCCCACAGCTAAAATTGTTGGCTCTAAGTATCCTGGTAATGACAACAGTCTCTAAGATAAGCACGGGGTTTTATGGCCTTACTGCTAGGAACAGATCTTGGTTTTCAGTTTCTTGGTCTAACCCAGAGCAAGGACTTGATGGTGAGACAGGGGCAGCGCCAGAAGAGGAGATGGCCTCACCAGATGTCCCGTGTCACTCAACAGGATGGCAGGGGGAACGCCTCCATGGTGAGCACTGCACTCACAGCCAAGGACACTGAACTTCGTGATCTCGCCGGGGTCGCAAGTTTTCCACATGAATTAACAGACACCCATTGAGCCGCAGCAGGATTTTTATCCTGGCTGAAGATCTGCCCCACGATGTTCACGTCCTTTTGCCAGGAAAGCATCTCCCACCCTTCAGATAGCATTGGTCAAAGCCCTCTGTGAATAACCACTTTATAATGCGAGACACTTACTATGCAGTGGGTCACTGGTAGCAGGGTTGAAAAAGGGACATTCAGATCCAAAATCACAAGCCTCTACAGTCAACGCTGAAAAAAATTAGTTCTGTCTCAAAGGCTCTCATAGACCTAGGAGGATCAACACGTTCAAAGAACAGATTGCTGCAGTATGTTAGCAAAGGTTAGGGAAAGCTGGAAACCTTAAGGCCCTGCAAATCAATCTGTGTATTGCACAAAAGTTGCTCCTCTTCCAAACTTCAGACAAATGCAGATTGTGTTCGTTGCACTTTTAGGAAAACCTTTAATCAAATTCTCTAACTCTGTTTTGAACAAGACTACAACACTCCAGAGATACCAAGACAACTGGAAGGCAGAAGTTCTGCAGAAGGGGCATTTTACTTCTAAAACTCCATCCCCCTCGCGATTACACATCATCTATGTTTAAACATCTTCAGAGCTAACCTACAGCAGTTGTTCTATCACCCAGTTACCCCTCCTCAGACAAGAGGAGGGATTGGGAAGAAGAGAGGAGACCCATGGCTTGAAATGAGAACAGATTTAATGAAACATCAGAAGTAATATTAATACCAATATGAAGTTATACTCAGCCTAATGAATGTACAGTGGTCACAAAAAAAACCCAGTCCTTGGGAGCAGAATGGTGGGTCCCTCCAGGGCAAAGGAGGGCAGCCCCCATGCTCATCAAGCTTCCTCCTTTATAATGAGCATGACATTTACTGTCTGGAATACACCTGTAACCAGCTCAGGGCAGCTGCCCCTCCCAGTTTAAGCACCTGGCTGACTGGAAACTGCTAACTGCCTGCAAACCATGTCCAGCCTATGATTATGATCCAATAAAACATGGAGATGCAGATCTGTAGTACCCTGTCAACTCAATGACACAATACACCTGTGTTTTTCTTTAGCTGCCACATTTAGCTACAAGCATTGGGAACATAAATTTTAAAATATATAGATATATATATTTAAATTTAAATTCTACTACATCTGCAACTGCATGAACATAAAACTCACTAGACGCAACTGGCATTACATGGTAGGATTTTTCTTTCCCATTCAGAGGAAGGAGGTGTTGAGCTGAGCTAAGCTGTAACCCACCCTGATGCCTGCCACTCAGACACCTCTCTCACCAGCTGCTCCTCAAGGAGAAGATTCATTATAGCAGAAGAAAACCACCCATGTAGTATCAGGTACTGCTGATTTTCTTGAGGTGAGAAGGTATTTACTCTCTCTGTAGGACAATTATAGGAATTGGCCTTTTTATGTAAATATGCCATACATCTATCAGCCTTTTTATATAAATACACACACACACACACACACACCTGCATGGGTCTTTAAGTCAAAAGATTAAAGAACCAAGAAAAGGTATTCAAAACCTGATAATCCCAACACAGACACCTTCCAATCATAAATACTTGTCATTCATAGCGTAATATGCAACCTTCAATACACCGTTCTGTTTCAGGCGCGCTTAAGTACCCTACAGAAATTCCTTTATGCTGCTATTATTCCTAAAGAATTTCAGATGAGTTTGGTTCCATCATCATTCATCATGTCAGCAACTCTACGGATAGTTACACACACTTTGTCTGCTCAGTTTTATCAAATAGCTAGCCCTAGGTTTTCTTAATTTTCACTGGTCTGTAGAAATTACAGACTTCTTGCACTTATTTATAAATTATGCCCTCATTTTTTCTGTGAAAACCAAGCAGTGCATTAGAGATACATTAGGTCTTCTGGTGCTGGTAATTTCATAAGAAGGACCATCCAAAAATCTTGCCTTGTTGCTTGTACCTGAGATTTCCCTATTATTTGCTGGGATTTAGAAGTATTTTCTTGGTGCTGCTGTTAACTGCATCCCCAAGGGCAAACAATTGATTTTTATGGTGGGTCTTTCTCTTTCAGGCTGTTCAGCAGCCTGAGTTGACGTCAAACCTTTTACTTTTCAAACAATTTTACATCCATGGGATGAGTAAGTCACCCTATGTAATGAAAGACAGAGAAACTCTGAGCTTCCTTTGTCATGACAGAGAAGGAAAGAAAACTGGTGACCAGCATGTTGTCGTCACCATCCAGTATGGGGTTTTGCTCCCTTTTCCATAAATCACACAATTTTTTTGAAAAGCTGGCAGAGCTGGCAGTTACAGAAAGCAGCACGTACCAGCAAATCCAGTCAGCAGCAGAATTTCCAAACCCAGGCTGTAGGGTTATTGGTGAAGAGAAAATATGATGTTCCCAGGAATTTCATTCCAAAACTTCTCCCAAAGTGAGGTAGATAAAATTACAGTATTTTAGAAGGGTAATGTGGCAGCTCAACAGCACTTTAGCTGTCACCATGGACTGGAGAGCTTTGTGCAGGCAAACTGGTATTTGGTGGGATGAGCAACAAAGGTCTCAGCAGACACATTAGAGCTTCTGTACATGAGGCTTCTGAGAGGAACAGACTGAGATTTTAGAGAAAGGATGGAGCCATGGGACACTTGATGTCAGCAAAAGGCTTCCTGACAGCAGCCCCCAAGCACGTCCCAGCGTGCGTGTACGCGCAGTGGAGCTACAAAACCGAGCAAGAACCCCCCAGATGGCTGCAGCTGCTTCTCAGCCACGGAGAAAAGTCTTTATCTGGGATGTAATGGGGCTCTCCTGACAGTACAGAACAACCTCCTAGCGTCATCGAGACGACAGGCAGCACGAATTAACTGCAGCTCACAACAGGTTTCCAAAATGCTCTCCCCTCCCATAAATTGTGTTGTGTACTACTTATAGATTTACACAGAGAACCATAGAATCGTACAGAAAGGTTTGGGTGGGGAGGGACCTTTCAAGCTCATCTCATCCAACCCCCCTGCAGGGAGCAGGGACACCTGCAACCAGAGCAGGTCGCTCAGAGCTCTGTCCAACCTCACCTGGAAGGTTTCCAGGGATAAGGCAATGACCACCTCTCTGGGCTATCTGGGCCAGGATCTCAAAACTCACAGCATCAAAAATTCCTTCTTTCTCTCATTATGATCATCAAATCAACCACGAGCATTTGCCTTTTGACTCCCTCGAGAATCTCTCACAAGATCTAGGGAACCGACCTTCCTCCAAAAGAGCCATGCTGAGTATCTCCAAATGCACCATCGGTACCTGCTGATCGAGCCTTTCTGGTACCAGTAGCTTGGATCTCTACCCACCTGGTCAGGCTTCTCTTTTGTCATTCTCCAGGTCACTCCTGGAGGAGACCATTTAAACCAGTGTTCTGGTCACCTAACTGGAACCACTGCTGGTAACTACATAATGCCACGTCCGAGTTCCTTTAAAATCTTGCATTCTGCTCCCGAATATCTTGTCAGACACTTCAAAACTTTAAATCCAGTGACACTTCCACTTCCTCCAACATACAACCCACCCCAAGAAAAGGCTCTGATTCGAGGAGAATCTTCTGCAGTGAAGAGAAATGCAGCATCTTTTCTGTTACAGCCTTATATGAAGGTACAGAAAGTATCTACTTATCTAACATGCATAGATCACTTTTTAAATATACATGTGTAAGCACATGTACGTGTCAAACCAACGTGATTTTCGGTGTTGTGCTTTCAGTTGAAATCCCCCCAGTGTTGTCATCAAAGCTACAGTTGTTAATTCAACAGTTCTGCTTCAAATAAAGGAAAAGCAGAACAAATATTTAGCATGCATATATAGTCAAAATATTGTGTGTGCTTCCTCTAGAATGTTACTTTATTAGATTTGATATAGCACTTCTCCTCGATGACTTTTTGCTCTGTAAAAGCTGCATTGGAGGCACAGCGTAAATCAGAGCAAGCCCTGGGGCAGGGAAGGAAGGGTTCCCATCACATCCAGAGCCCTGGATGTGCAGCACTGCTGCCCCGTGGCCATGCAAGCCCCGGGTGGCACCCACAGCACCAGTCTCGTGTGCCCATGCTTCAAAGAAATGGCAAAACAGGGAAGCACCAGCTGAGGATGTAGACCCCACTGGAGTGGCTTGGGATCTGCAGCTCCTGCAAGCCTCCCTGCCACATGGCCACCCCTTGGCCCACCTTGGGTGTCCCTGGAGCCAGAGCTCCTCTCTGCCCTGGCAGCTTCATGGGTAGGGAGAGTCCCAGAGGTGGTTCCCATCTGCAGATGCTTCCCTTTAGAGCACTTCAGCCACCTGTTCAGCACAGCAAAATATCCAATCCATTTAATGAGGCTTTGGGTAAAATAATTCCTTTGAAGTCCCTCAGACCATGACAGCAATTAACCCAAGACCCATCTTCACTTTTATTGTTTTACCTACACTCATTCAAGATCAACAACATCGCTGATGGTGCAAATTATTTGCCAGCATAAAGGGATGCATCTCACATCCAGCGGTTACCGTCAGCTGGCAAAGTGACCTGTCTGCAGTCACAGCCGTGACGTGTGGTGGCTTCAGCCTCCCTGGGCTCAGCCAGATTGGCTTTTTCATAATCTCCATTTTGCAGCCATAAGGCTGTAAAGCAACTCATTGCCTTTACTATCAGCAGCATTTAGATACATAACCTCCTGTACATTTAGTGCATGTATAATATGCTCATTCTATACATAATATACTCAGGAATTATTATATAAAATATATATAATATACTTACTGCCTTGACTACCAGCAGCATTTAGATACATAACCTAATGTATAGTATATATAAAATATACTCATTATATATAATATACTCATTAATATAGACTACATATATAAAATAAAATCATTGCCTTGACTCCAGGCAGCATTTAGACACATAGCCTGCTGTATGTATAGATGTGTCAGGTGAGGATGGTGTCCCAGGAGAACGATGTACACCAGTGGGACAGTGAACCATTCCCAAGCACATCCCACTTGAGTATTACGTATACACACAGATACTCAAAAACATCTACCCAACCGTACGCAACGTGCATTATTTCCATCTCAATCTGTTTATAGAGGCGCGTATTAAAAAGCAAATAGGGCATCAAAGTGGACTGTAAATAGATACATATTTTTAATAAGAAAAAAAAATCTAACTGAAACATGAGTTTCTTCACATTGAAAAAGGAGGGACATGAAGATAGCAAGCACTAGAGACACGAGAGAGGTCGTTAGTCTGCAAACGCCCTTGCAAAGAACTTTGTCAAGGTTTTCTATTGGTTTTATTTCTGTTTTTGTATTTGTTTTGGGGTTTGTTTGTAAAGTGAGCAAGAATAAGGATAAAAGGAAACTAATCCCCTACTAACAGGCCTCCTATGGACCAGGCGGGATGTGCCTGCTGACTGCAGGCACAACGTCATGACCTCTAGCAGGGGGAAGGCGTGTGAGCGCACACAGCACGGCCAGCAAGCTTCAAGACAATGGATCCTCACCAGTGGCAACCCAGGGAAAACAAGAGAGGATCCAAATCCTTCTCCTTAGGCATGCCTGATGACACCACCGCCATCCTAGACAAGAATCTGTTGGCCAAGGTTGCATCTCCAGACCCCTGAGGGTAGAATAACTCTGCTCTGAAGCAAGAAAAGACAGAGGAACAGTTGCAACCTGGGATTCCTGTTCTGTGAGAAATTCCAATATCTGCATGAGAATGAAATCTTGAAAGATTTCTGCAAAAACAGAACACATTCGAAATTAAAACATTTGATATTAAAACATTTGATGGAAATGGTGGATTTTACTAATACACAGCAGTGGTGTGAAAATATGAAAATTACCCAAATGTAGCAAAATACAAGACAAAGCATGGAGCAAACATGAGAACTACATTATAAATTTAAAAAAAAACAACCAACCAAACAAACCAAAACAACAAACCAACCAAAACCCAAACCCCAGAACACTAAATTAAAACATATCACACCATCAAGATGAAGCACTTCAACATTATACCAACAGAGGTGAAAGTCAAACGATGCATCGGAACACGTTGCCTCTCAAAACTGATTCTAATCAACCAAAGTCCTATAGAAAAATCTCATTTTTAGTCAAACTGGATTTGGGATTCAGAGCTGTTTGAACACGTTTTGACTACCTATACCCAAGAAAACCACTGCCATCCCAACCTCCCCTGCAGAGGTGATGGAGGACTGTTGCTCATTCTTACCAGAGGAACACCTAAGATCCATGTTTTCAATAAAATCAGTGGCCTTGGCTTATTTCTCAGCCAAAAAAAAAAATTAATATGCTTTAAAGAGAGGTAAAGCAAAGGTATTGTTACTAAGACTTTCTTACTGTAAGAAACCAAACCACAGTGCATTTACTGATATGCTATGAAATACCATAAATCATTCTGACAACACGATACTTGTCAAAATAAAGGCATAAAATACATCTCGGAATAAAATATCCTCAAATCTTATTTATTTGTTTGCTCACTCCTGCCATTTGGCTTCTCTCAGTGGGTTTCCCAATCGTTAGGGTGAATTAGTGAGATTCTGCTGTAAAAAAAAAATAAATAAATAAAAAGGAAAAAAAACCCTAACCAACAAAACAAAACATACCCATGTGCATATTCACAGGCTTCTACACACCGAAGAGCTGCCTATAGCACTGTACCACCATTCAAGAGAACCAAAAATAAAGCTTTCAAAGGAGACTTCAGTTTTCCTGCATTTCCCCCCCCCTTTTCCAGCATTTCCCCCCCTCCTTTGCCACCCCCTGCCAAATATTTCACTACTGTTCAACGGTGGCGTGGTTTAAGGGAGTCCTGCACGGAAAGCTCCTTCAGCTGCTTAGCCCAACAGCATAAATTTGATCTCGTAATTAGTATTCAGCTCAGCATCTTGGATAGAAACCAATGTTACAGCCAAGAGGTGGTTTAAATCACATAAATCATAGATCAATGACAGAACTCTAAGCACTGGATAGATTACAAAAGTAAGCTTTAGTTAAAAATAGATTAACCATTTCCCTGCAGGAATTCCTTAAAAAAAAATATATATACTCAACACTGAATATAAAACAAATAAAATTAAGTCTGATATTTTTTTTTCTAATGTATGCATCTACTAGATGAATTGTTCTTTCCCTTGACAGTTGCACACTGATTAATGAAATGTGTTAACATGCTATTTCAATGGAAAATATTGTAAATTGTGGAGACTTTAATTTTTTTTAATGAGCCTTTAATAGCCAGAAAGGAACATACCAGCAATGCTAGGTACAGGTTTACAGTGAATGTCACAGCAACTAACAGATACTTCTTCAGTCAGTGTTTTTATAAAGAGGCTAAAAAACCTTCCCGAGCCAAGAAAAATGTTTTTGAGAAGTGTTTTTAAAGTCATTTATGTTCTAAATTTTAACTAATGAAGCGCCCAGTCTGAAGAAGCATCACGAGCCATCTGCTATCCTGATTTAAGTGACCATGGGGGTACTCATCATTCTGAAGGATTGTGAGATCGCCGAACTGTTCAAAGTTCAGTGGAAGAGGAAATACGGGGCTGAATCTCTTCCCCTTTACTAAGGAAGGAAGGAGGGTTTGGCTCAAATCAAATTCTCCGCCGGTGCAAACCAGTACTATGCCAAATGGAGGGGCAATGCAGGTTGTGTCAACCAGGAACAACCAGAGCCCTGCACACTGAGAACTGCAGAATAAGGATTAAAAGCATTAATTATAAAAGCAGAATTAAAAGGAGTACTTGCTCCTGTATATTTTGCTGTGTTTTCCTCCCATTAAGTCAGGTATTAGTCAAAAGAAAAAGAAAAAAAAAAGGAAAAAACCCACACCAATTTTTCATCTTTTGAAAGAAAATTTGCATGTCCATTTTCTTATTTGTGGAATTGAAAGTGAGAAATGCCTGAGCAGCACCTCAGCTATTCCTCAGGCCAGAGAACATCACAGTTCCAAGCCATCATGGCTGGAATAATGCCCTTGAATTCCTCCCGTTGACTGGCAGGAGCACAGGAGGAAGAGGCTTTTAAACGCACACAGTCCGAGGCAGTCCCAGAGACCTCTGGAAGATGAAAAGCAGCCCAAGCATCAGGCACCCATGCTGCCACCTTGTACACCCTTTTAGGCTCTCCAAACACAGCTTCAAATTAGCTAGTAAATAATTGAACAAACTGAGAGAAACACGAAGTTTCCTATCCCCGGACTAACAAATTTTGATCCGATGGAGAAATGAAAATATGGGGATTCACCCCAATAAAAAGTTGCACCATTCTTGAACTGATAAATAACTGTTGTAGCCACAATATAGTGGAACCAAACTTCCCAAACACCAATACCTGGTTGTATATTTAACTTTCCACAGGTCACAAAAAATGTGAACGTAATTGTTGTTGCCATAACTAGAATTGTAAAAAAAAAATAAATATTACTGCTTTTATAGAAATTTACTTTTGTTTTCAAATACTCTCACTCCATCTAAAAGAACCTTTTTAAACTTTTAGTGCTTTATAGAAATTACTACTTTTGATTTCCAAGGTCTCGTTTCCCCGTAAGAAGAAATATCTCGATGGCTATTTGAAGAACAGCATTCAGATTTCAGAGCTGGCACCCCGCGTGATCGACTACTGCAATATATGCAATCAAGAGATAGATTCAAACAATAATAACTAGCACAGGCTCCAGGGCACAGCAGAATGTGTCATTTACTTCAGCCCCGATCCTTTAAACATCAGTCCTGTGAGTAGTTCAGTGGAAAATAGATGGGACCGGTCATGTAAGTATAGACTGCTCATAGTGGGAAGTTTTCAAAGGCTCTGCATTTTCTAAGATGCTGAAAAAATGCACATCAAGTTTGATCAAACTAAAAAAAAAAAAGAAAAAAGGAAAAAAAAAAAAAGAATCTCTTGTAATAAGCCAAATTGTCAGAGAGATGTCAGGGTTAATTTTTAAAGGCACATTTCCCTCCAGCAACAATTCTCTTTAATTATTTCAATGTGAAACACATTACTAGGCATGTTTCGTTCCCTGTTCTCAGCTCGCAGAGGCTGACACAAGATAGGTACAAGATGTTAAATCTCCTTCTGTGATGCTCACACGCATTGTTGCTGGGTACCCTGGTCCTTACCGCCTCTGGAGGGAGAAGAGGGTGGGCAGCACCTGCAGCACCTACAGCATCCAGCTGCTCATAGCTAACTTCTGGGGCCACCACCTCATACTCACAACACCGCAGGATATGGCTGAGAAAAAATCCTGCAGGATTTCAGAGTATGGCCCTTGACACATAAGCAGGCACTGAGAACAGCACGGAGCCCACAGCCAGAGTGGTTTAAGGGTTACTGGGTAACCATGACACACGTGACAGCCTTCCAGTGTATTTGCACAGGAATTTCTCCAGATATGTGGTTTGGTTTGTTTTGTTTTTTTCACTTTGAGGTTTAATATTCGTGTGGAATAGCACAAAGCAGGCAAAGTCCAGTGAGAAGGCTGCTGGCACCCTGCAGCGCACCGAGGATCCAGCACTGCAGGATGCTTCTCTAGGGCTTTGAGAAACACTTTGTTTCTCACAAGTAGTAGGGGACACTGTTCAGAGACCCAAAATTAAAGATCAGCTCAAAAATACAAGGGATGCTGGTTTCAAATTTAGAGATGCAGAAGAAACCTCAATCGAATGAATCAGCTCAGTGTCCCAGAGCAGCATGTTTGACCAAGTACTTCAGATGGCAAAGACTGATTGATTTAGATGGGTGTTCTGTTTCCTAACATAATTCCAAACTGGAGAAACAAGCATTTAAAGTTCTTAAATATGCCAAGAGTCGCACCGATGTAGTCAACCCTCATGTTGGTGCAAGGGAAGTCCAATCCTTTCCTTGAAGAAGGAAGGCTGGAAGGGAAGAGGCTTTGGACCAGCTCTACCAGATCAGCTGTAATCTAGTGGTCTTTTTTTATACCACCTGCAGTAAAACTCACTATACATCTCGTCGTAAGATTAAAAGCTTTTCAAGTTGCTATCTTGGGAAATTTCTTTCAGGGAAATTACTACAAAGCCTTGTTTTAGTGTCTTCCCCTACTGTGAGTCCTACTGTGTTTTTTTAATAAGGAAAGCTATCCATCCATAGAGGTGTATCCTGTTCTCCATGCTTGAGTGTCTAACAGCAGGCACATACAGTAGACACTCTGATGTTTTGCCTCTTTAATTTTCACTCCATAATGTTGGTGCCTGGTTTTCCTGACTGCACCTTCAGAGCGGTTTAATTATGGGCGTGCGCAGAATTTTGAGAGGGGATTTTCAGCAATGAAATTCAGATGTTAGAAACAAGTTTAATACACAAAGATCTGCAGAAGTTTTTACCACAAAATAAAATCCCACTACGCTGTTATCACAGGATGGAAAGTGCGATAACATTACCAAGAGAAAACATACCAAGACTTCATGACTAAAGCAGAAAAGAGAACGGAGATGCTTCATTTAGTCTTGAAAAGATGCTTCGTATAGATGTAGAGATGCTTCGTATAGATATGCTTCATATAGATATAGAGATGCTTCATAGAGATGCTTCATATAGATATAGAGATGCTTCGTAGAGATGCTTCATACAGATACAGAGATGCTTCATTTTGGCTTCAAAAAGACAACCATATGCTAAATATGAAAGTATGGCTGATAGACCACCATGGTTTCAAGCAAGTAGGACAGTCATAGGTGTCTACACTCAAACTCCCAGCCGAATTGAAAAAGCTCATGACAATTTATTAGCCCATGGATTTTACCACTGATCTAGATGAAATTTTTTAAGCCAAGCATCTCCCTGATAAAAGGTTACTGCACCACTCACAGATCAGACTTGAAATATTTTGGGTTGTTTTTTTTTTCATACCAGGCCAGGTACCAGGTTATAACCAAGAGCTGTTCCACTGACTTCAGACAGGGTATGAAAATTGATTCAATGCAACACCACCCATTCTCCCCAGCTGAGTATCTGTCCCACTAATCACAGCTAAAAAAGATTTTCTTAGCCAATTAAAGGCCTGAAGCCTTTACTCATTCACACCAAACCCCCGTTGAAGTCGGTGCTCACAATGCATCCATTTAAACCTTAAACTGCCCAGTGGCACAGTTAACGTGGACAGATCTGAACGCGCGCTCCCGCCACGCCAAGGCATCGGCAGAACGGTACGCACCCTCCGTACCGTCTCACGTGGCTCACCGTAATACCCGACTACCTTCTGATTCTGACACGTTTCTTTAGTAACTGACAAAAAAATTAGCACATTCATTATTTTTGCTAACAGGGGTATGAGGTATATGAAGAAAACATGTACCTATGCTGACAGAATGGGAGTACTTTAATTTCCAAATTACATACATAAATAAATCAAGCCGTATAACCTGATAAATGAAAGATTATGAAAATAGTAATATCCTGCAAAATCTTGAGAGGCATCATAATTCCTCAAACAATTATCTCCTGTCATATTTGTGAGTAGCCCATGTAGTTCAAGAAGAGAAAATACAAATGCGCTCCTTTAAAATTCATGGAACCACTCATTCTGTCATAAAAGCAGGCATCTTTCATGGCTACTTATTTCACACAGTCTCATAACTAATACTGACAGATACTTGGAATGCAAAAAAAAAGAAAAAAAAATTTTAAAAACCGGACAAAGAACATGAGCTGCTCAATTCTTACATTTTTATACTTAAAACAGAAAATAAAATTATTTATTACACACCGCGGCAGAATTTCTGGCATAATTAAATTAAAATTTGCAGATAAAAATGAGATTGTACAAAGACTGGTGGTATACTGCTACCAGGATTGGGCTGTGCTGCATCCATGACAACAGGATGGAAGGTTGCTTTTAATACTATTATCTTACATACCCACAGCTGAATGCTAATGCAGCTATACTGAGGAAATCAAGTTTCAGATCTGTATCCACTGAACTTACATCCACTAGGCAGGGAGTTTAAAAGCCAGGCTAGCATACAAAGACTAATATTATAGCCCTGTCAACTCCCCAAAGGTCAGGTATTTCAAAAGGTATACACAAATATTAATTGTCAGGTAGTTCCGTAGTGAAGACCAGAACTGAAGCAACAAAAATTAAAAATAAATAAATAAAAATAATTTAAAAAAAAATCTGTTTGTGACCATTATTTTCTTCCAACTTGATTTTATAAAATGGGGGTGCAGAGGAAAACAAAGATTAACTCAGCCCAGTTTATGTTTTGAACACTGACACAGGATGATAGTGTTTCTTATGAACATTGTCTCGGGATTTTACCTGCTTTCCTCAATGGATGAGATAGAAAATGTGTGGGAAAGCAGCTGGGCAGCCTTATTTTCCAGCAGATACCCACAGTGCAACCGACTCATTGATGCAGCTCCTGACCCCAGCCTGCCCCGTGCCTGCACAAGGAACCTCTGCTCTCCCCAGAGGAGCAGCAAACTCTCCTAAAGGCACCTCCAGCTCTGCCCAGTCCCTTCTACAGACATTGTCTCCAACTTCTCAATTCATCTTGTTCTGGGTTTAAAAATACACTTTGCTATAAAATCATTTAAAAATGCCAAGCTACTGGTTTTGGGGGCAACTAGCTTAGTATTTCCCAAATAACAGAACTCTGAGCTGCCTTGTAAAAAAAAAAAAAAAAAGAAAGAAAAAAAATCAATGCTTCTCTTCCTTGTTGGTGCCAACAAAATCTGGTTCAGTAAGTCCCCAGGAGGAGAAACCCTCTAAAGCCTTGTTCTACCAGAAGCGATATCGTGTGACTAGCAACACTGATCCATCTTCCAGAAGGTGAAGACAGCATTACAAACACTTTAGACTCTCCTCAGTGCACAGGTAATTTTCACACATCTTATGCTATCTGTTTTTCCTTCTCCAACCCCCTACACTTGTGGGTGGAGAACTCCAAATAATTTGAGCTACTGTAAATTATTTGACCACTTTCCTACAACAGGCTGTAAGACGTGGTGTTACTGAAATCCAAATCCAACTTATTTATAAATCACAGGCTCATATGCTGTCATACCCTGTACAGTTCAGTTTTATGTGCAGTACAAGGTTGTTGCAGCAAACTCTTGCTCAGTCATGTTTCTGGCTCTGGCTCCTGTCACAGTCAAGTGTGAGGACATTCCAGAGGATAAAAATGCCCCCTTTTGTTTGTGAATATATTATTAGAATTACTATACATTAAATAAATATAATAAAAGAAATAATGTCTAGAAAGAATGTAATAAGCATCATAAAATAAAATAATCTGAACCAACTAAACTAAGCTAATGACAAGAGGTACTTCTGGCGAATGCTTCTCAAGTCCATAAGGTGTTCTTGCAGGAGACCAAGCCACCTCTCATGAAAATGAGGATTCACCAACAAACCACTGCAGAAGTGCAGTTCACGTGGGGGGTTTTTTATCCCACCCTGTGCCGAGCACCCTCTCTCTTCAAAAGCTTCAGCAAGGCAGCAAAAAAAAATGCTTCAGTTAAGGAAAAGTTAGAGGTGGCAACAAGAGTCACAACGATGAAAGCGTTGGCCTCTCAGTGGTAGAATGACAAAAAGTTGTACTGTCTTATGATATTGTAATTGAAAAAAAGAAAAAAGTATTACATTGTTAGTAGAAGTGTATTTAAGAAAAGCCCCACATGTGGATGTAATAGAAAATTAATCCTCAGAGGCCAGAAAGTCCCCGAGGATGTAGAATCCATCAGGAAGTTACCTCCTGTCCCAGATTTTCTTGTTCCTTGCCTCTGCTGACAACAGTTGTCTTTTCATTAGAGTATTTGATATCAATTTGCTCAGACACCAGGGGCAAAAAAGGATTTCACTTTCTTCATCTGAACGACACTGATCCACAGAATTAGTACTTTGAACAGATGCCAGAGTAAAATAGTGACACATTTTCTAAACTAATAACCACAGGTGGCCACAGCAAATTGTCCAAAGCCTCTCAGGGCTGCCCAGGCAGCCACAACTCTCCTGAATTTCTGGTGATTCTGGTACAGACAGTATTTGTGATTGTGAAGGTATCTCCTTCCAGCCAGCTCTTTGCTGTTGTTCGTGTTGCTAAGCTAACCCCATAAAGAAATGTCACCATTTTTAATGCCCTCTTTCAGATACTGCCCATCCTCCTGCAGCAGGGAATGTAAAGGATCATCTGCTCCGAGTGCATTTTCAGGTTAGTATCTCTCAGAAGAGGTTAGCCTCCCTTTTGGTATGCATTGAGCATTAAGTTAACTTCACATGATACAACAAATAACCTCGGGAGGGGTGCCCACCTCACTTCATTTGACCAAAGAGTTGGCTACCTTCTGCTTCTACCGGTTTCTAGTGTTCCAAGAACCAATGGGTTCTTCTCCAATAGCCTGAAGGAGCAAAAACCCAGCTGGCAGAAGGTCACAACATAACTCAGCTGAGTTGGTACCTGGTGAAACCTGTGGTTCACCTCAAAGACAGTGTGAAAATTTGCCCACTTAGAAATGTTTTCACAGGCTTTGGATCATTTCTTTTTCCCACCTTGATTATACTGAGGATTTATCACAGAAATCCTTACCAAGAAAATGAACTGTCATGAAGTGACTGGTTCTGCACTCACAAAGGATCTGATTTAGGTGCCCAGCTTAGTGTCCAGTCAGCCCTACCAGGCCTGGCAGGGAAAAGCCCTGGGCTGAGACACTGCAGAGCTCCCCACTCTGCTTTCAGCACACCCAGAGTTGAGCTTAAGCAAGAAGCTGACTCTGCAACTGAAGAAACGCTTCTGGACTTGCAGCAAGCAGAGCTTGTGCTCTGCTACAGCCAGAAGCGACATAAACTGGCTATCTAAAATTAGGCAGCATGAATTTTCTCCTAAGCATCACTGTTTCTTGATGGAAGCATGGAAAATGAAGGTGGAAACCTGAGAGGATCAGAAACAAACCCCTCTGTTTATCAGCAGGACACCTACACCCCGAGCACAGGAGCTTCTGTACTCGGTACATCACTGACCTATGATGATCCTTCACTAGCAGCAAAAATCTGTCAGGGCTTGGACTCAACAAGGCTTCTAATAAGGTACCAAAAAAAAAAAAAAAGTTATTTTTGCCAAAAGTCTTGAGGATCAAACTCAGGCAACCAATTTATTCCAACAGAAATCAACAAATCACCCGAGAACACCCTCATAGAAGGTTCCTCTCCAAAAGAGGAAATGCAAACCCATCAGTTATTGCTGTTCCTCCATCATTTTTCATCATTTTACTGTGATGGCCAAATGAGCCTCCTCATGCTGAGTCCCCCTCTCAGGGCAGGTCACTGTTAATCCAGCACAGGATGCAAAAAAACCAGCCTGCAAAACTGCAAGACCCCGAGCAGAGCTTCCCCTCTGATCGTCAGCTATTTCACTCCCTTCATTGCAGCTTCACCAGAGACTGCACACAAACCCAGCTTTCTGCCCACAGGGGAAACTCTAAATGCTCATATTTTATCCCGCAGTCATTTTGCAACCTGGACAACACCCAAAAAAACATTAATCCAGCTTCATTCAGATGAAAAGCTCTTGTCCTCACAACCAGCCCTGATCTGGGACAGGATCCATGGGCAGGATGATCCCACCCTGTGGGCACAAGGTGCTCCCTGGGATGCTCAGACCAGAGGTACTGGGCTGGATCCATTCCCAGACCCCCTTATTTTGACTGCCAGCCCAAGGAGGGAAAACGCACAGCAATTAAATATGTTCAGACACCACATCTGGGAAGTTTCGTTTCAGCCTCCGTTTCTTCCACTGAACAATAGACTTTGTACTTTTTCCAGTCACCTCTGATGTTTTGGAAAAATGAAAGACTAAAGGAATTCAGCTACTTATAAAAAGAAACCTTTAAAGAAAGTTACTAATTATGTTTTGGAAGCCGGTCAGAATAAAAATGCTCAAACCAACTTAATATTTCCTGAATTTGAATAATTTGGGTATGCAAGCATATAATAGTCTGCATATTTTTATTGGATGATTTAAAAATAAATATATGATTTGGCTGTGTTTCATTAGTATTTACTTCAGAAAAAATTCTGAGGTCATATAGTGTTTTTTGTGAAAAAATAAATCATATTCTCTCAGACCAATAGTTTTCCAGTTGTCAGCAGTTAATGCTGTCTTCAACTCCAGTATTCAACTCAAAATTTAAATCAAAATGACCTCTCTCACATTTTACTCTTCCTTAAACACATATTCCCCTTTTGCCAAAGACACACCAAAAATTATTTGCATTTCTATTACTACCAGATAAGCTTTAAAAGACAGGAAAGTTATCGGTGAGACAGTCAGCTGCTTGGGTTGATGTTGTGTGCTTTGAAAATTGCCCTCCATAAACATACTGTTGACACTGTTGCGGTATCATAAAGTCAGAGTCAGATCCTGTAAACGTGAAAACACTCGAGTTACTCATCGATCTGTGCCTGCAAAGTCAGTCACTTGTTGCTGCACGGGACTACACTCCAATTACCAGCCTTCCCAGGCCCGTTTCTCTTCCCTTGGGTTTTGAGAGTGAAACTCAACTCAACCTTCACCCAATGACTTCAGATACATTTTCCCCATTTTTAACCAATTCTCTATTTTTCCAGCGATTGCCCAGCAGGCGCTTTCTCACCGGCATTTCCCTGGTGGAGTTGGGCTTTCCCTCGGGCTCCCTGGCAAACAGCCCATCTGGCACCCATGTGGCAGCATTTGCTAAGTGGGATCCAGCAGAAAAGTGCCGCACTACCAGTAGCAATCACAGCCATAAGCAGCACAACGACACACACAAAGAAATGACTTCCAGATTTTATTTTTTCTTCCTTTAATTTTTTTTTTCAACCCTGAGATGTGGAGAAAGAATATATATCA
The DNA here is from genome assembly GCA_024611175.1 of Megaceryle torquata. Lineage (NCBI taxonomy): Eukaryota > Metazoa > Chordata > Aves > Coraciiformes > Cerylidae > Megaceryle > Megaceryle torquata. Next base: position 32,534 of record JANIJG010011643.1, on the reverse strand, counting down.
AATATCACTTTTTTTTTTTTTACTGCAACCCGTGGTGGTGATAATATAGCATGGATCTGCAGTAATATATTTTCTTTAAGCCATCCAAAAGCTTAACAGCACTAGGTCTCGCCGAAGCTCAGCTCCCAGCTGCACTGGTGAAGGTACTCGATGCAAAACACTTCGTAGCGTGTGATCTAAAGAGCAGGGAGAATACATTTGCTATAGCCAAGTTCCCCTAGCTGAGAGCTCTTTGGGTTTAATATATATCCTTTTGGATTCCCTGCATTATGGGGGGGAAGGGAGCTGTATAAACAGACAGGGGGAAAAAAAAAATTAAAAAATAAAATGCATTGCTCACATTTTTTAAAAGTTGCCTCGGGCAGTTATAAGTTACATAAAGTTGCTCCTGTTCCTGTTGTAGTTATGCCAAAGTTATCTAAGGTGACGAGCATAAAGTGACAACTCCAAACTTGGAAAATAAAAGTTCCTAAATGGGGCCTTTTCACACACACAATATCAGAATATAACCAACAGCCCACAAACCAAGACATGACTTCAAAATGTCATCATAATCACTGAAGGTTATTCTAAGATTTTAATTTTTTTTTTTTTTTAATATACAAAACACCTCTACTTAAAAATGGAGTCATTACCTGTAGATTAGCAGAGCCTGAAAGAAACTATTCACCTTTCCAGTAGCTGGATTCATGGACTTCACTTAGCCTGACACTTGTGTATAACAACATGAATATTTAGCTTTTCTGAGTATTTGTTCCCTACCCTCATGACTTCTAGAAATCCTTCAAAATCTATCACATTAGAAAGAGAAGATAAAATTAGTGATATTCTGGGGAAAATTACTCCCTTTTCTTAACATTCTTCTTCCCCCCACACACACATTCTTTATTTCCCACACACATTTTTTTAGGCCCTGCAATGCAAGTTTTCAGGAGCTAAATCTACAAGAGAAATCTAAAAGAAAGGATATTTTAAAATAACCACGACAAAAATAAAATTCATCCCTAACTAAATATAATAGTAAAAAGTTGCACATCTTTTGTGTCTTTGAGAGAGAGGAATGATTAAAAATGTACCAAGGGCCACAAATGCCATTTTACTGTCATTTCCTTTGATTAACCTTCACCTGACCTCAATCCCTAAGGCAATTTCAGTTTCTTTTTGTTCTTCCATTTAAATTCTTCAGTGCACCAGGTGAGTCCAACTCTGTCACTACAGAACATTTGCAGAGAGCAGACTGGGTTTGGGGAAAACTTCACAGAAAACCTTTGCTCTGGAGAATCATTTGCAAAACCTTAACAGGGACAGTGACAGGTCACGCTTGCTTCAAAACTGGGATTTTTACAATCCCTGTGGAATTATATAATGACTTTTTCTAGGTATTAGTTAAAACATAGTTGAGCAAAACCACACCAGTTTACACCAGAGCAGGACCTCGGTACTGCTGGCCGGTACAGACTCCACAAGTCCATCACGTTGGCAGTTTTCACCAACATCTCCACTCTGCACCAGTAACCACATCTGCTTCCACAGGAGTTACAAAATGTAACTTGCCCACTGGAATGGGAAAAAAAGCCAGCATGGATAAAAGCTTTAAAAAAATATATATTACAAGCTCTCTGCAGAAGGAACTGATCCAGGATTCAGTGTCTGCACAGAAATCTTATAGTCAAATTGTTTCTTACTTCAAAACTCACTTTTTCAGTGAGTCTGATGATCTTGGGGGTTGAGTAGAAATCATGAAATGTTGCATGCGTGGACTCTGTTCTACAGACTTTAAACTAGGACAGGACAAGCTGGGAAAAGGCAAAAAACTACCTACAAAAAACGTACAAAGTATGTAAATAATACCTCCTGATGAAATACTAAGGAAGTCTGACCTATTTAGTTCATCAGAGACAGAGAACTTCATCGATAAGAACAGTTGATGCTGAAGCTTCTGCTAGCACATTTTTAATCCATAAGGAAAGATTTTTGGAGGTCCCTTCAAACCCCTAACATTCTGTGATTCAATACCCAAAATAAGCCTAGAATCAAGGTACATAGTTGTTGCTCTTTGGACCACCATGAGCCACTATACCAGCTTACTTTGGGATGAAAAGATATTTTATCACGTGTGGCCTTTATCATCATTCAAAAAAATATTATGTTACAGAAGCTACGGATTCAGTGTAGGCTTTGCTTTTCACTGCTGTCAGCCCCATGTGTGATCTGACTGGATTCATAATATCTCAGTTCTATATTATTCACCCTAGATTAATTTTCAGGATTTAAAACAAACAAACAAACAAAAAAAATGTCCCAACTTGAGACAAAACATCAGCATTTCTTGCAAACTGCCATCCAAAGTAAGTTCAGCTTGGATCAATGGAAATGTATAGGCATGAATCATTCTGAAATGTTTTATTTCTTCTGGCCTGTTAAACTTTCATTTTCTTGCTAACTGTAGATTAAAAAAAAAAAAAAAAAAAGAGAGAGAGATTAAATGCAAACCTGGTGGGTTTCAAAACACTAAAATCAACTACCGTGGCAATTTCCAAACTCCACTGTTGTAAAGGAGGCGATTCATTAACTCTGATCCTCTCCAGCTCATAGTTTTCTTTTCCATGAACTGGTACTTCCTGACAACGTGAAGGAATTGCAACAGAAAAGTTCTGTTGATCTCAGTCATGAACCTTTTCTGATCTTAAATATTTAATAATATTCATACAACTATTAATACGCACTCTTAAAATTCATCTGTCTTTAACTGTGTTTATGCAGGCTCTGCTTCCTTTGCATTTCTGGATAGATCCAGTGAGCGATACCAGCTCTACATGTTAGGCTGGGTTGTCTAATCTGTGGCATATTTCCCCCAGTTTTCCATCCCAACATCTCCAAGTTCTCTGGTAGAATGGCCAGCTCTTGAATGACAGATGCACTCACCTGATAGAGCACAATACTTAAATGGAGGAACAAAAGGATCTGAAACTGCCTTAGGGAGGGAGGTCAGGTGAAGGTTAATCAAAGGAAATGACAGTTCAATGGTATGCACAGCCCTGGAGATTACATGCGTGTATTTTGTTGGGAAATATTTAACTGTTTTACCTCTATTTAGGAAGAGAGTAAAATAAAGTGCATATATGAGAAAAAAAAATTAAAATGCAGAAGAATCTACTGAATCCACTTAGCCCAGCCGAGCTCGCGTTGGCTGGATGCAAACTTGCCAGCTGAGAGGTGAAGAAAGCCAAAAAGTGACAACTCTTCACGTGGTTTCACTATTACACAATGCTCCACTATCATAAGATACAACCCAGTAGCAAGGGGAGCCATGGATATTCAGTACACCTCTCATTTACCTTGCTCCCTTATTTATCCCAAATATTTAGTAGTCTTCCCCCAAAATGGGCAATGGAGCTAAGGAGGGAAAATTGCGGGTGGAAAATACTATAGAAGTCTACAGAAACTCATTTGTGTCTTGTAATGAACTTGCTTTGGCCATGTTCCTGCCTCTATTGCATCTCCTTTCCAGCAATTTTCATCCATCTGGATTTTTATTTCCATAGTACTTTCAAAAACTGATTTTAAGCTTTCATGTAGGAAGGGATTTTTAAATCTCTCCTCAATCACAAAATTTATTCTAGTATTTGTCCTCAGTTGGAGAATTAAACCAATACCCCATGACTTATCAATCACAAATAAGTAACACACCCTGGATTCCAATTTCTTGTTTTGATAAAAAAAATCCCACAACTAGCCTATAGAAATCATGAAAAATTCTGACAACTATTTTTTTTTTATTCTTCCCACAGAATAAAAGGCAAAATTCACCGAATGAATTATTAATTATGAGATATTCATCCAGCTCTACTAAAAACTAATCTGTTCCTTTTTTTAAGCACCAGAAAGGTCTTTCAAATATAAAGTTGCAATAATGAAATATGGCAGCAGATCTTGAAACGTGCCCTTAGCCAGTCTGCAGATACGTAAAAGGTTACAGCGCCAGAGTTATTACTCCCCCATCACTCTGACAATTGATTTTGAACACAGTCTGTTGCAGTCTTTATAATGCAAGATCATAAATGTTCAAAACTAATTTATTGCTCTTTGTACCACCTGGCAAAAATATACTGTCAAAGTGAGTTGTGTTGACGCAAAGATGCAGATGAGTATTTAAGTCTTGTTCTTATCCACCTTTGTAGGATTTGAGATACCTGCGTGCAGCTAGAAACATTCACAAAGGAGCAAAGGAAGAGATTACACTGCCTTTAATCAACAGGAAATACTTGCATAAATAGCAATAAGTATTTATTTTCAAATTGATGGGGAAAGGTCATTATTTAAAAGTATCAGCATTGATATTTTTGGGTTGTGTTCTGTTCCCCGGTATCTCTCAGGTTTTCCAAAGGACACACGTAAAAGAAAAACATTTGCTCTATATGCACACTGACAAACACACCGGGCAAGGGTCTCCCACAGAGCAACAAGGGATACTCAAAACCGTTCATCCTACGTGTTGTTTGCTGGTTGTTTTTTTAAAAATCAGTCATTTCAGAGACTAAACCAATTCCATTCATACTGAAAATTCCTGAACTTTCCTTTTCTTGCAAGCAGTTGCCACCTCTCCTGCCCATGCCATTAAAGTACTGACCTCCCCAGAGGGTCAAACCAGCAAAGGACGGGAAGACGACAAAACGGGAGTGCAGGAGCCACTTTACACCAATGTAACACAATCACTGGTAAAGATGAAGGGTCGGTTTTAAAGATTGAAAAATATATATATTACAAGGAAGTTTATTTTAAGAATAAAATCCCATCCTATAGACCAAGCATTCCATCATGAATGAATTACACGTTTTCTAAAGCCTATTACTGAAGCAGGGAACTGAAACACAAAAAAATAGAGACAGGGAAGAAAAACAGAAGAACCTTTCAACATCAAAAATTGCCTATCCAGAAGTCTCTCTCTCATCGCCTCTAAAGGATTTTTTTCTCAGTAGAAAGAAGAACCTGTAAAGTTACTGTTCTCATCAAAACAACCATATAATACTTCTTCAATAACACTTTTCAATCTTACATATTTTACAATCCAAGAATATAAACTTCATCTTTCTCTTATCATGGGGCACAATCATCTAATTGTCCTGGCAAGTTTACTCCTTTTGAATGATTATTTTTACCCTGACTGTGAAGTAGGAGAGCTATCTGGCTGCCTGCTAGAACTGCTGCATTCACAACTTGTAGACATCTGTATGATACTGAAATTAATTTCCAGTATAAAACAGTTAACAGAATAACCCTAGATAAAGGCAAGTAGAATATTCATTTCATTCTTTTTGTTGGCAGTGTTGTAAAGTCCATTGCTCAAGTAAAGAGCACTTTTCTGAGCCAGATACAAATTAATTTTACCATTCTTCTTCAAATACGAATTTTAAAAGTCAGCTAAAGGCTACAACAGCTTTGAAACCTTTCAGTGATTGTTTTAATTACCTATGATACAGCTGTGAGACACTGCAAAAGGGAGGGGTGGAGAGAGAAAGGAGAACAACACCTGGTATATTAGCGATTGTTTTCCTGACATAAAGAAGAAAAAAAAAATTAGTTTCCAAGCACTTAGACCAACAAAAAGCTCGGCAAAGTTGACACAGATTTCAGTTTTGATTTTTTTTTCTTTTTTTTTTTTTTTTTTGTCAGTACATTAATGCGGTATTTTTACTCTGGACTACGTGCTTTTATTCTGTCAGTAACTACTTTCACTGTTAAACAAACCCACCCAATCTCCAAACGTTAAACATATGAATTCTGACAGCTTTTAAAGCTTGCTTTTCAAGCCAAAGTTGATGCACACGCTACAATAAGTTGCTAAAGGCGCACACGGGGTTTCTTTCTAGGGTCTGACTCTGTAGCAAAAAAAAAAAGCTCGCTGCACTTTTTACCACAACTACACAAAAAGGCATATTTTTTTGTCATTCCAACCCTTAATAGAATCGAGATCTAGAGGTTATTAGGACTTCTGGTGGCCTTTGACTCCCTGGCTTCCAGCACCTCGGCAATCAGTCAGTGCTGGGCTAACAAAAGACCACTCAAAACGTACAGTTGTCATCCCTGCGCTACATCTGTTGGCCATGCTGTTAGGAAGCATTGACCCCATCATTTCATCGTAAACACCGCCGAAATCAACAACAACAAAAACAGAAATGAAAAAGGAAGCTGGATGTCAGAAGTCAGGTCAGCACATTTTATTTGCACATGTGTCAGTAAAGATAGAAGGAATCGCTGAATTAAATTAAATCAAAGCAAACCTGCTAATTAAAACAGCTAAAATGATGTTTGTGAAGATGTGTGACTGGTTTCCTGCTTATCTGCAAATAAGCCTCCCTATAATATAAACATGTTTCTATCTCCACTTCATTTATAATAAGTCTTTAGGCAGATTGTAATTAGTATTTTGAGTTTCTGATAGAAGATCTATTGTGCTACCCGAGAAATATTTCTCCCGACCATCAAAATACTTATTATTTCAGCTTCACTCTCAAGGGTTCTCACCTGTTCTTCTCATGCTGGTCAAAGTCTTGCATCCAATTTATCTGAATCAGATTGTTTGAGTATGCATCTGAATACCATCCTCTTCATAATGTATTGCTTGTAGTTAACCACAAATGCAGGCATTGTATTCAACTCCACCTACAAGCCAAACCAGAAATTATTACCAGTTTTGCCTGGATTTATTCTGTAGTTTGTTTTTTACCCAGCATTGAAAGAATGATCAAAACAATTGTGTTAGGGAGTAGAAGAATGGGGTCAAACCAGAAGTTTTGCACACACACACACACACAAAAAAAGATACTGTTTACAAAAATCAACTTTTTGTTTCCGTTTTACTTATTCCCAAGTTCACAATGCATAATTTTATACAAACCCAATTACATAGCTCAGTGATTTACTGGCAAAGCTGGCCAGAAGAAATTATCTGGCTTTAGCTAATGCGCGTGCCTATTTACAATCAAAACAAATCCAGAGAAAACTGCAAAATGGCCACCTTCAGACTTCCTGCTGGTGGCTCAGCTTTGCCACCCC